>ML817979.1:135242-146970 GCA_009831015.1 Picea engelmannii
GGGTGGAGGTTTCTTCTTCTTTTTGTGGTTTTATATTTCTCCTAAATCTACCTCTAGGATCTCTATTTCTCATGAAGTCATACTAAATGAAAGAAAAGAAACTAAGATTGAGTTTCAGAGTACCTGTGATAACTGATATGTCGATTTTCACCCCTTGTTTCCACAACTCCCCTTACTATCAACCTGCTAACATACCACACCAAACTAAGTGCATTCTAAAGCTAATCAAGACAATTATCTTCTTACCTTCTAAACAGTTCCCCGACAGCGGCGCCAAAAATGTCAGGTTGCTAAATTGAAGATTTGAATGACGTGAAACACTAAATTTTCAAACCAGGGTTGGTA
The DNA here is from genome assembly GCA_009831015.1 of Picea engelmannii. Lineage (NCBI taxonomy): Eukaryota > Viridiplantae > Streptophyta > Pinopsida > Pinales > Pinaceae > Picea > Picea engelmannii. The sequence continues at coordinate 135,588 of ML817979.1, forward strand.
AACTTTGAGCTGCTACACTGTATGTGCAGGTAAGGCTCTAATCACTATCTGAATGCTATCCTTAGAAGAAAACACAAACTCACTCTGAGAACTTGAATCCTAATGATTATCCTGAAACTTAGCATTTCCTATTTAAGTCATTAACAAAAAACAGTCCTATGCTTAAATGCTGGTGCTTCTATTTCCATGCAGAAGTGTGATTTCACAAGATTATTCCACCACTACTTTTAATCATCTATCATCACCATTTAGATTCAAGCCATGACAAAAAGAGTCTTTCCTAAAATGCATTTGATCTGAACATTAAAAATGAATCTAAATCTGTCTACAGGAAAACAGAGAAATATCCTACTTACCCTACTGGTACCGAAAGCTTCCTCTAATTTAACTACGATCTAACTATCCTAACTAAGCAGGGTAACTAACTATCTGACAAAGCAAAGTTCATTAAAACTCTAAGTTATGCTCGAATTGAAAGCTAGAAACCAATCAAACCGAGTTCATGCGCTAAACCCTACAGGAATCAGTCATGCGTTCAATACTCATCAATGTAAAAGATATCAGTTATGCTGGAACGATTCGGTTGAAGAATAAATAAACACGATTTTGAATGAATTAATTCTGAAACTTTAAGCTATCATGTAGGAAAACACTAACACACTGAAATAACTAAATCTATGACAGAGTAAAGCAGTAACTTGCACCTGTTTGGCGGGCCCAACCAAACGGCACAAATGCTGTAAGGAATAACCAGAACCAACTATATCATTCTATGCAATCACTGTGTATACTTCACATTCCATTAACTCAGAAGAAAATACTCAAATCGTATACCATTCGAGTAACATAACACAACAACAGTTTTTATTCAGAAATGTGTGTTCATAACATAACATAATCCAACCGTCTTAGGAGTGACGTCCTGGTTATATATATAAATCCTCCTTCATAACAGTCTAAAACAAAAATACAACAAGACAAATGGATCCCCGATCCGAAAATAGCTTGGAATCAATTTTAAAACGGTCTTCACATCTTTGTGACACGTAGTGTCACGAAGTGTGAACGATGAAGAATTAATGACTCAGTTTTATCATTATGCCTCCAATCATCCTGTGGGCGATGACTCCATCTGTCATGTGAATCTCTCTGTCTCCCATTTTGACCATAACGCACAGATATTGAGTGGCTTTATTGGTATATCCACGGGGTACGAGTCGGTACCTGGTACTAGCAATCCTGTTCCAAAAATAGAAGTGGTACCTAACCCAAGCGACATTAGTTCCAACATCAATTTAAAGCATCAAAATGCATAAAAATAGCTTGAAACGTAAAGATACCTTAAGTAGCCCCATTGAATGATAGGGAGATGTCGATTATGTCAAAACAAGGCCAAAAGGGGTGGTACTAGGTATAGAAATGGAGGTCTATGGAGTATAATATAGGCAAAAACATGATCAAAACTGGAGACCAACAAAACTATGACCTATGGAACTATGACCTATGAACTATGACTTGTGGAACTATGATGCATGGAACTATGAACTATGAAACTATGACCTATAGAACTATGGACCGTGGAACTATGACCCGTGGAACTATGATCATGTTGTGGGTCATCATCATTGTTTGGGGTTGGCCCCAACCAATACCAGTAGGCAACATCTGTAATGATTATTTCTATTTGTCAATAGAAGGTTCTTGCATGTTGAGTTCAACATTATATGCATATACAAACAATGATGGGTCATGTAGTAGGGTTAACAAACTATCAAATTTGTTGTTATTCTGCAATTGCTAATATGAGTATGGGGTTAGGAAAATGCATTACTAATTTTGAGGGTGGATGGATAGATATCATCAATTTGTGTGGGTCAAGTTTTGTGTGGATTCAATCATAATATCAGAAAGGTTGACAAAGAATAGGTTTAATATTAACACTCTATGATGCTTGATGTAATTTAAAACCAATTGTCAATATCAATTAAAAAACAAAATATTCAAAGCCATATGCATATGCAAATAGAAACAACATATAAATATGCAATTAAAATTATTGTTTTCCCTGTGTGATTTATGACTCATGGGACTCCCATATTAACATACTGTGGGACTCTATAGGAAAAAAGCATATGGTATCAATTCCAAGGATCCATGCAAGTTTTATAGCTTTCTCCATATAATGATTAAAAGAAGAAACATTTCAACAAAATAAAATCCATAACATGTTTGTTTCACAAATATTATACTCATCTATAATTGATTACATGACTATTTAAAGAAACCTTTATCTCATTATTTTAAAGTAAAAAATATGTACATTTTCATGCTACAACCAATAATATGCACACATTGCTGGGTGCCTTTAATTTTATAACACCTTTGCTGTCAACTTTTGCAGTAGCTAGATTTTATTTATTTATTTATTTTCTGATAAGGAAGGTAGACAATAATAGTGACACATGTTGATTAATTGGGTTGGTTTTCATTGATGTCAACCCTTGAAGAAAGTCCGGTAGCAAATTATAGTAGCACAAAGGTTTGGGTAATGGACTCAAGTTTTTTTGATGTATAATAATATGAGTTTTGATATATTTGCAAGTAATACTATTCTAGATGGATAGTACATGTCATGACATTTTTGGTGGAATGTGGAACGTCACATAACTCCTCACGATTTGAGAGTTATAGCCTTATGAAGTTGGAGGACTCTCATATGTTGGCTTGAAGCCCCAAAAGGTAAAAGAAGTCAAAGTGCTTGCAAAGAAGAAATTATTTAAATAATAAAGTGAAGTGACAAAGTCAAAGAGTATTATTTAAATAATAAAGTGAAGTGACAAAGTCAAAGAGGATTATTTAAATAATATAGTGAAGTGACAAAGTCAAAGAGGATTATTTAAATAATAAAGTGAAGTGACAAAGTCAAGGTGGATTATTTAAATAGTAGAGTGAAGTGACAAAGTCAAGGAGGATTATTTAAATAATAAAGTGAAGTGACAAAGTCAAGGAGGATTATTTAAATAATAAACTAAAGTGACAAAGTCAAGGAGGATTATTTAAATAATAAAGTAAATGGAGAAATTTCTAATTATGAAAAGTGGTTAGAAGTGGGTTAGCCCTAAAATAAGGAAATTGGGTTAAGATGGTTAAAAGGTAACCCCTTCAGGAAGCTACATGAAAGTATAAATAAGAGGCAAGGCTCTCTCATTTTGAACACACTTGATCATATTGAATATCTACAGGTGACTGAGGTAACCAAAGGATATCTAAGTTGAATTTCAGAGGGAAGGTGAAGTAAAGAAGGGCAAAATTCAAGGGAGGATAAATTCTTTTGATGATACTTTCTAAGGTATGTTATTTATAGGTCATCTCAACATTTTCACAATATTTTTTTTTCTAGAATGATTTAGACCCTAAAATTGAGGAACCACTGAGGAAACATATCCAAGTAGCCATGGTACAAATTTCATCTTGTGGGTTGTTGTATTTTTGGAGTTACACCCCATGGAAAATAGGGTTTGTGGCTTGTCCCAAAACTAGTCTAAAACATGTGTTTTAGGTAAAAACATCACAAATTCTTCATAATAGATCCAAATTCAGTAAGACCAAATGTGTTGGTTAGAGTACATTCTGTAGTATTCTATGTACAATTTTCATATCCATACAACAAACATTCCATGCAGGGCATGCTCTACAAGTTGACTCTCTAGAATAAGCCAAAATTCAACAAGGAATGCCATTTTTGTTACAAATCCTATTCTGAGAGGTTCCAAGTAGTGACACCTAGAGGAATGGAATAAAACACACTAAAGAACATTGTGTACTATTTTCAGATATTTATTTGTTACAGGTACATAGTTATGATTATTTCAAGTTAAGGTTGTTGACTAATCCAAAACTAGTCATGTGAGACTAAAATAAAGTTTGATGAAAATGCTAGTCTCTTGTTGTTAAAGTTAAGGAAGGCTTGCAGGTTGAGGTATAGGTTGGTTCATGGTTGATGCACTTTTTTATGGTAAAAGTTGATTATAGGTTGTTTGGTACATGCTGGTGTATGGTTGATGCACTTGTTTATGGTACAGGTTGCAGTATAGGTTGATGCATGGTTGATGCATGGTTCAGGTTATTGGTACATGTTGTTTGGTCTAGGTTGATTGGTATAGGTTTAAAACAGTATATCTCACAATGGTAGTGTGACATTGGTTCCATCATTCTACTTATACCTCAGGGCAGTTGGACGGGGCAAGGACAGGTGGTTGTAGATTGAGAACATAGGGGGTTGTTTTCTCCTTTTGGTTGTAGCCAGAGAATTGGGGAGTTGGAGCTTCCCTCAGGTTGTAGCTTGAGAAAATAGGGGGTTGGAGCCTCCTTCCAGTTGTAGCTGGAAAACAAAGGAAGTTGGTGCTTCTAATGAATGTAATTCTTCAAGACATATAAGATAAAACATTCTGTGGTTTTCTCCTTCTTTGGGTTTCCTCATAAAAACACTGGTGTACTGTGTATGTGTATGATTGTTCATTGTTCATTGTTTATTTACTCTGCAAATATTGGACGATAATGCTACATTGTTATAACATTTGCATTATATGGTTAACAAAAATTATATTTCTCTATTACTGATTCACCCCCCCTCTCAATTATCCAACAATTGGAATCAGAGCATGTTCCTTCAAAAATCAGTTTAACCACTGAAAGGTAGATCATGGAGAGAAACAACATGTATAAAAATGGAATACCATAGTTTGATGGACAAAAGTATGCATTTTTGAGCATAAGGATGAAGACATATATACGTAAACAAGGATTTGAAATTTGGCAATCAATTGTATATGGATACACAACACTAGTAGTTCCGCTGACAAATGACAAAGCAATGAAACTTGGTCAGAATAATTCCAAAGCCACAAATTCACTTCTGAATGGTCTTGGAGAATCGATATTCACCAAGGTTTCACATTGTAAATCCACTAAACAGATTTGGGAAAAACTTTGAAATATTTATGAAGGAGATTCAAAAGTCAAAGCACTAAATATTCAAACTTACAGAGGTCAGTTTGAACAACTAAAGATGAAGGAAGATGAAAACATTGCAGCTTAATTTTTACGAGCCGATGAAACAATAATTTCAATATTGGGATTGGGAGAAGAAATCAAAGAATCTATAATTGTTTAAAAGGTACTAAGATCTCTTCTTATGAGATTTGACCCTAAGATATCAACACTAGAAGAAACAGAATATATAAATTCAATAAGCATGGATGAACTACATGGAATATTCACAACATATGAAATGAGAACTGAACATGAAAATCCAAATATAAAATAAGTAGTCTTCAAAGAATCCAAAAGGTCAAAGAAAAAGGGAAAGGAAAAAGAAAAATAACGTAGCAGAACAATGACGTCTCGGAAGATGATGAAGAAGCGACCAACTTTGTCAGAAGATTGAACAAGGGAACCAACGACAGGTATAGAGGTAATATTCCTTTGATTTTTTTTAATTGTGATGGTATTTTTCATTTTGATAACAAATGTACTCATAAGAAAAAGAGAAATGGTGAAGGTTACTCAAATAGAAAACAAACATATAAAGGAAAAAGAACCACAAAGAAAGTTTTCAAGAAAAGCTTATGCACCAAAGAAGATATCTCATCATCAGATGAAGATGAAGTCAGTGACAGAGAGATAGAAAGAGTTCTATTCATGGTAGTAGAATACTCTGATAAAGAATACTTCGAAGAATAATATGAAGAGGCTGAAGAAGAATATGAATAGGCCGAAGAATAATATGAAGAGGCAGAAGTTGACTATCGAGAAGAATTGTTGTGTTCCATAGAAGTTATAAGAAGAGAAAATAAGAAAAACAAAAAACTACAAATGGAACTAGACAAGAAAATAGACACTCAGGAACTAGAACAAATGATCAAAAATTTGAAGGTTCAAATGAAAGAAGATAAAATAATTGAAGAAGCATTGAAAGAACAACTACAAGGAAGAAACATGAACATTGGAAATTTGGAAGCAAAAATTGTCACATTAAGAAAGAATTTTCAAAAGAAAAATATGAAGAAAAACTCAAAAGTTTTGAATGACATTATCATCAGTAAAAAAACTCATCATGACAAGTCTAGAATTGGATACAATCAGACAGAAAATGGATCAAGATCCAAAACAATAGAACAATAAACATATCCAAAAAGATATGCAGAAACAATCAAAGGGGATAGGAAGGTATACAAAGAAAATTATAGAGACACTCCTCCACTAAGAAGATTCAGATTTCAGAATCAATGATCGACATAAACAAATAGGCCTCAGGAAGAATAAGGATTCATAAGAGTACCTCCTTTCAGAATATCTTCAACTCCCAGGTATCAAACTATATTTTTGGTTTATGTTATGCATGTAATAATTTTGCACATAAAACTGTGAATTGCAGAGCTAACAATAGGAACATAAACAACTTTGAAAGTCATACACAAAAGGGTTATCCAAGAAGGCCTAGTGAAACGTAGAAAATAAGTTACTATAATTTTGAATCTTTGAGCACTAAAGTGGAATTCTACAAATGTAACAAATTTGGACACATGGCCAAAGATTGTAGAATGACAATCCCTTGTAGAGAACCACAACAGAACAAAAATAGTCACAAACATGAACCTTAGAAAATGACATGGATAAGAAAGCAGAATCAGTATAGCAATTAAGAATGCACACTTTCTCTACAAGATAAGTAGACGAAACATAGTTGGTATGTTGATAGTGGTTGTTCAAAACACATGACAGGTGATAGAGACAAGTTTCTTACATTAATAAAGGAAAGAGATGGATCAGTCTCATTCGGAAATGACGATTCAACTAAAAGCATTGGAAAAGGCACAATCAGAATTGGGAACAAGAATACCAAGGCATAAAATGTTATACTAGTAGAAGATATGAAACATAATCTTGTAAGTGTGATTCAAATGTGTGACCAAGTTCATAAAGTTACTTTCGATTCACAAAAGTGAGAGATAAGAAAAGAAGGTTCAGGAAAATTGATTGCAATAGCTGCGAGAACTTCAAGCAACATATATGCATTAAGTGAAATTGGAAATGAAAAGTATTTCCTAGGAAATGAAGATGAAAGTTGGCTATGGAACAAAAGAATGTGTGACATACATTTTGATAACCTTGTCAAAGTTAGCAAAAGGGAAGCAGTTAGAGAAATTCCCCAGATCACAAAACCAACCAATACTTTATGCGAGCATTGTCAACAAGGAAAGAAAACAAAGACCAGGTTTAAACCAAAAGAATATTCAACAACAATACCACTGGAAATTGTGCATACTAATCTAGTTGGACCAACTACAACAAAGGGTTTTAAATGTGAGAAATACTTTATGTTATTGGTTGATGATTATACAAGAATTATTGCAGTTTGCTTTCTCTGGAATAAGTCATAAGCTTTTGAAAACTTCAAGGTCTACAAGGAAATAGTTGAAAATGAAATGGATTCAAAAACCAAATGCTTGAGATATGATAATGGAGGAGAGTTCACTTCAAAGGAATTTATGGACTACTGCAATAGGCATGGAATAAAAAAGAAATTCTCCATTGCTAGGACACCTCAAAAGAATGGAGTTGTTCAAAGAAAGAACCATATAATATAGGAAATGGCTCGAACAATTCTAATGGATTCCAAATTGACAGATATCGTTTGGACACAGGTATTGCATACATTAGTTCACATTCAAAAAAAATTAATGCTCAGAAACAACACTGAAAAAACTCTCTACAAGCTATGGAAAGGAAGACCAACAAATGTGAAGCACGTCAGAGTTTTTGGAAGCAAATGCTACATCAAAAGAGAAGTTGGAAGAATGGGAAAGTTTGACTCTCGTGTGGACAAAGGAGTACTTGTTGGTTACTCAAGTACAATGAAAGCATACAAGTGTTACAACCTGATATTGAACAAAGTTGTGGAAAGAATCAACGTAACAATTGATGAAATAGGTAGATAATAATTAAAGGAAGAAGAAAATTAATCAATGGAACAACTTTACGAAGAAGAAGTAGAAGATGATAAAGAAGTAGAAGGGGAATATGATAAGGATACGATAGAAGCATAAGAGAAAGTTCAACAAGTTCCTCCAAACAAACCTAGCAGACGAGTACAAAAGAATCATCCTATAGATCAGATTATTGGAAACAAAGATGCAGGAGTTGAGACTAGAAGAAGAATCCATTCATTAGAACAAACACGCATAACACTCTCATCTACGGTTGAACCAACCGGTCTTGAAGAGGCCAGCAAGGATGAATTTTGGAATAAGGTCATGAATGAAGAATTGGATCAAATAGAGAAAAATGACACTTGGGAATTGGTTCCAAGACCAAAGGATAAGAATGTGATCGACACAAAGTGGGTATAAAGGAATAAATTGAATGAATATATACAGGTTACAAGGAACAAAGATAGATCGGTATGTAAAGGATATGCACAGGTTGAAGGAATCGACTTTTAAGAGACATTTTCCCTAGTTGCCATAATGGAATAAATCCAATTGATTTTAGCTTATGCATGCTCCAAAAATATTATAGTGTATCAGATGGACGTAAAATAAACTTTTCTGAATGGGGAACTTGAAGAATAAGTCTACATTGAACAACCGAAAGGATTTAAATTTTCATAGAACATGGATTATGTGTGTAAATTAAAGAAGGCCTTGTATGGTATAAAATAGGCTCCTAGAGCATGGTACTCTAGACTGGATAAATATCTACAACAGGCAGGGTTCATAAAAAGAAGTGCATATAACAACCTCTACATCAAGGTAACTCAAGATACTATTTTATTAATTGAAGTTTATGTTGATGATATTATTTTTGGAAGTACTGATGACATGTTAAGCCATAAATTTTCAAAGGACATGCAGAATGAATTTGAAATTTCATTACTTGGATAACTATCCTTCTTTCTGGGTCTTCAGATACATCAAAGAAACCAAGGAATTTTTATTTCTCAAACCAAGTATATCAGAGAAATGCTAAAGAGGTTCAAAATGGAAGATTGCAAACCAATTATCACTCCCATGCAAACCAGTTGCAAGTTGAGAAAATATGATGATTCAAGTTTACAGATCAGAGGCAATACAGGTCAATGATTGGTAGCCTAATATATGTGAAAACATGTAGACTAGATGTAATGCCGACAGTTGGATAGGTGGCACGATTTCAAAAAACACCAAATGAATCACATGTACTAGCAGTGAAGAGGATTTTCATATATCTCAAAGGAACATAATAGTTTGGATTATGGTATCCAAAAGAAAAGGATCTATCACTTATTGCCTACACAAATGCATATTGGGAAAGTTGCATTGATGATCGATGAATCACCAGTGGAGCAGTGTTCTACTTGGGTGAGTGTTTAGTATCATGGATAAGCAAGAAACAATATTTAGTATCTTTATCTACAACCGAGGTAGAGTATATTGCAACAACAACATGTTGTACACATGTTCTATGGATGAAACAAACTCTGACAGATATACAGGTTGAGTATCATGAGCCCATTCCAATCTATTGTGATAATACAAGCACCATCAATATCTCAAAGAACTCGATGATGCACTCCAAGACAAAGCACATTCCAATCAGGTATCACTTTCTACGAGAATAGGTTGTAGAAAAAAACACCAGAGTTGAATATGTGGGCACAAAAGAATAAGTGGCAGACATATTTACAAAATCACTTCCACGGGAATCTTTTGAGTATCTTTGCCAGAGACTCAGAGTTATTTCTACTCCAAAATGAATTCTTTTTAATACTTATCTTATATGTCTTAGATGTACACGAGGAAGCACCATAAAGAGGATAGTTCAGGTTGGGAGATTAGACAAGTCAGTTAGGGGGAGCAATCCCGAATGGAAATATACCTTTTCCATTGATGACAAAGGGGGAGAGATTTATCAAATGCAGAGGATAGAGACATGGTTCTAGGGGGAGCGTTGGTCACATAGATGTACGCATGGTTCCAGGGGGAGAATGAGTGATATGATTTCAATATTGAATCAGAGTGTTTCCATCAATGCCAAAGGGGGAGATTGTTGATTAATTGGGTTGGTTGTCATTGATGTCAACCCTTGAAGAAAGTCTGGTAACGAATTTCGGTAGCACAAAGGTTTGGGTTATGTACCCAAGTTTGTTTTATTTATAATGGTATGAGTTTTTATACATTTGCAGGTAAGAATATTCTAGATGGATAGTACATGCCATTCCATTTCTAGTGGTATGTGGAACATCACATAACTCCACACAGTTTGAGAGTTATGGCCTTACGAAGTTGGAGGACTCTCATATGTTGTCTTGAAGCCCCAAAAGGTCAAAGAAGTCAAAGTGCTTGCAAATAAGAAATTATTTAAATAATAAAGTGAAGTGACAAAGTCAAAGAGGATTATTTAAATAATAAAGTGAAGTGACAAAGTCAAGGAGGATTATTTAAATAATAAAGTGAAGTGACAAAGTCAAGGAGGATTATTTAAAAAATAAAATGAAGTGACAAAGTCAAGGAAGATTATTTAAATAATAAAGTAAATGGATAAATTTCTAATTATGGAAAGTGGTTAGAAGTGGGTTATCCCTAAAAAAAATAAATTGGGTTAAGATGGTTAAAAGGTAACCCTTTGAGGAAGCTACATGAAAGTATAAATAAGAGGCACGACGACTCTCTCATTTTGAACACATTTGCGCATATTGAATATCTACAGGTGACTAAGGTAACCAAAGAATATCTAAGCCAAATTTCAGAGGGAAGGTGAAGTAAATAAGGCCGAAATTCAAGGGAGGATAAGTTCTTTTGATGATTCATTCTAAGGTATGTTATTTACAGGTCATCTCACCATTTTTGCAATAAAGTTTTGTCTAGAATGATCCAGACCGTGAAATTGGGAGGCCATTGAGGAAACATATCGAAGTAGATGTGGTACAAATTTCATCTTGTGGTTCGTTGTATTTTTGGAGTTACACTCCGTGGAAAATAAGGTTTGTGTCTAGTCCCAAAACTAGTCTAAAACAAGTGTTTCGGGTAAAAATGTCATAACTTCTTCATAAAATATCCAAATTTAGTAAGACTAGATGTGTTGGTTAGATTAAAATCTGTTATCACCCCATAATTTATGGGAATCATCTTATGACTGAGATATTATCTATATCTGGTGATCCGGTTCACAAATGATATTGCATCCTTCAAATAATTTGTGAAAAGAAAAGGAAAAAGAAAAGAAAAGAAAAGGAAAAAGAGGGCAAAAGATTTGAAATAAAGGCCCCCAAGCAATAATAGCAACTTGGTCATACCTTTCAAGCATGGCCAGGTTCTTTTAAATTTCCAATGTTGACGAATTA
>ML817979.1:147070-159037 GCA_009831015.1 Picea engelmannii
GTACTATTTTCAGATCTTTATTCATTATAGGTACATAGTTATGATTATTTCAAATTAGGGTTGTTGACTAATCCAAAACTAGTCATGTGAGACTAAAGTAAAGTTTGATGAAAATGATAGTCTCTTGTTGTTAAAGTTAAGGAAGGTTTGTAGATTGAGGTACAGGTTGGTGCATGGTTGATGCACTTGTTTATGGTACAATTTTATTACAGTTTGTTTGGTACAGGTTGGTGTATGGTTGATGAACTTGCTTATGGTACATGTTGATTACAGGTTGAGGTACAGGTTGATGCATGGTTCGGGTTATTGTTACAAGATGTTTGGTGTAGGTTGATTGGTATAGGTTTACAACAATATATCTCACAATTATAGTGTGACAGTGGTTCCATCAGTCTACTTATGCGTCAAGGTGGCTGGACGAGGCAAGGACATGTGGTTGTATCCAGCTTCCAGTTGTAGCCAGAGAACATAGGGGGTTGTAGCCTCCTTCTGGTTGTAGCAAGAGAATTGGGGAGTTGGAGCTTCCCTCAGCTTGTAGCTTGAGAAAATAGGGGGTTGGAGCCTCCTTCTAGTTGCAGCTAGAAAACAAAGGAATTTGGTGCTTCCAATGAATGTAATTCTTCAAGACATATAAGAAAAAACATTACGTGGTTTTCTCCCTCTTTGGGTTTCCATGTAAAAAAACTGGTGTACTATTTATATGTATGATTTTTCATTTGTTTATTGTTTATTTACTCTGAAAATATTGGATGATAATGCTACATTGATATAACACTTGCAGTATATGGTTAAAAAGGATTATATTTCTCTATTACTAATTCACCTCCCCTCTCAGTAATCCAACAACACCTTGATATTTAAGAGATGTTTCCATTCTGATTAGATATGATGGTGTTCTCCAAGACTTACCATTTATTAAGAATTTTAATAGAGGTTTTGAATATGGAAGGACATCTTGAGGGGCCCATCTTGATGTTCACCTTCTAAAATAGTATACTATACTAGTTTATCCTAGGAAAAGCCAAGCTTAAATGTTTCACATGTTATCTCAATAATAGTTTCTCCAGGTATTTGAAACATAGAAACATAGTTCTAGTATTTTGGAGTTTCAACCATGGAAATGATTTAGATTTTAAGAAAATGATGAGTACAATCACAATACAAAATAATATCTTGCTCTCCCATTCACAATTGGCTATAAGTTCTAATACAAAACATTCTGGTTATATCCACTTCAGTGACATTAAAAACATTTTTCAAATTCCATATCTGATTTTCTAACTTCATGTAGAGTATTTGAATTGGTGACAATACTTAGTTTAGTCATGAGGATGAGAATTAAACAGAACTCTTTGCCAGAGTCTAAAAGTTGGAAAAACACTTGTCATGGAATTTTTTTGTAAAGTTGGTTTTGTTATTCTATATGACCATGGAATATATAACAATAAATATGGTAGAATCTAGATGATAAAGAGGTTTGAAAAAACCTTATGGTATCATATGGTTTGAACATTATCAAGGAATGCAAAAAATGTGCCTTTTGCAATTAGAAGGCCAAAAATTTAATATCAACAAATATTTTTCACAAGTTCCACATAGTGATGCCAAAATAAATATAGTTGAGCCTTGCATATATAATATTAGATTGAAATTGTCAAAAAGACAAAAAAACAGTCACTACCAATTTAGTCAAGGATTAATGGAGATATCCCCATGAGGATGAAGTTAAGCTTTACAAAATGACTAATAAAATTCTACATGCCACTGCTTATTCTTCTTAAGCTGTGAAAATATCTCATAAAACTTTATCCTTTCTTTTCTATGATGGTGCTTGACGCTCCTACATACTCCGCAGGGTCTCTGCGCCTGACCTCCCAGTCTTAAGGATCGTTCAAATTCTCATACGATCCGAATTAGCTCTTTAGATTCCTGAGTGGAATCCCTGTGAAAAACCCGCTCCACATGTCCTTTCTTCCTCCCTCACGACCTTTCCGCACTTCACCGTGACCTTTCCCCGACTCAATATCAGGGTTTCGAGCTTCTTGCTATCAAGAGTCACTGTCCTCTCGATTCCCTGATCACCGATGAGCTCCCTTTTCATGTGCTATCCCTCTTGCTAGGTTCTTGGCCCATATGACCAGAATTCATAAGACCGCAGCCTTACCTTCCTGTCGGGATTTCAAACTTCAAAAACCCGATGCGCCCTTATGCGTTAGCCCTCCTGGCTATGCTCCTAGTCCATGTGACCACTCCCTATATGACCACAGCCATATAGCTTCTCATCAGAGTTTTGGGCTTCTTGATGTCCAAATGCACATGCCCTTTGGATATACGATCCTCCGATTCCCGACATGCTTTAATTTTAGCTAGCCCTCTTGGCTCAACCCTTGGTCCATGTGACCATTACCCCGTGACCGTAGTCCTGTCTCCTGTTAGGGCTACGAGGTTTCAAATGCCAAAGAACATTTGCTCACGGGATCCACGATTCTTCGAATCCCAACTCTCTAATCTGCTGACAGCTGGCCCCTCATGATGGCACTATCCTCCTCCTCTGTTGTGATGACAACTGGCTCCCACTCATCGGGGTATTGCGTTTCGTGATTTCAAAGTGCACAAACAACTTGTCCCCAGGATCACTGATATCCTGATGAACTAAACACTGATGGACGCTCCCCTGTCGAGACTTTCCCGATGATGCCGATGGTTGCCACGTGTCCCTTCTCTAATGGATGGTCTCGATCTCTCAGGGATTTCAAAACTTTCGATGTCCCATTTCCTTGTCCTTAGGAACTCCGATTTCCCAATGACTAATATCCCGACTGCCAAGCCTCATGTAGCTCCTATCCAATCTGACGGCTGGCGGGATTTCTGCTCCAGATCTGACGGCCCAGATCTTTTCTCCTTCCCTGCACTCCTTTAGAGGCTTAAACTCTCCGCACCTCCTCCCAATCCAATGACTGATGGGATTTCTGAGTGAGATCCGACAGCTGACGGTCTCCTCCTTCTGTAGGCTCCTCCTGAGCTCCTCCTGGATGTGTAAACCAATGGTCCAGATCTCTCTCCTTCGCCGATCCAACGACTGCTGTGCTCTCCTGAGCCCCCTGTGTTCTTTCCTCCAAGACTTGGGAGAAAAATTAAACTCCTCAAAGGCCTCGACCTTTGCTTCCTCTTCTGTCTGCGAGCTCCTTTTACCTTGAGCCTCACTGCGCGTAATAAAACCACTGGATCCTCCTGAGCTTGTTCTTCCAATCTCTAAAGATTTGATCTCTACCTCCTGTAGAGTCTTTGCACATACACCACGCTGTCTCTCCTAATCTCCTCAATGATTAGACCCCTTGAGTGATTTTGGGTTTCTTCTTCTCTTCTCCTGCAGATGGAGAATACTTGGATGCCCTTCTGGCTATCCTTCCCTCCAGAAACCTCTTGTTGAGTCTTTCTGGGTGTTCAACAACCCAATGAAGATCCTTCAATGGACACTTCCTCCAGCTCAAGAACTCAAATAGTTCTTTCCTCTTCTGTGCCTACCTGCACATTGACTTGATGCCCTCTTGGCAGAGTAATATTCCACAGAACATGCCCTCCTGGCAGAGTACTCTTCCACAGAACGTTCAACAGTCCTGTCTTCTTCCCCTATGCACCTATGCACTTTCTCAATGCCCACCTGGCAGAGCTCTCAGAATACTCAGTGATTCTATTTTCTTCGAACTCCCAGCAAAGTTCATTCCTTTGTGCACCACTGTACACACACTCAATGCCCGCCTGACAAAGCTCTACAAAATCCTCTATGATTCTGTCTGAACTCACAACAGAGTTCCTCCGACTGCACCTTGTGCCTGTGCTCAATGCCCACTTGGCAGAGACTTTACAGAACTCCTCAGAGATTCTGTCTGCAACTATGTCTTCTCCCACACATCCTTGCCTCCAAGGTATTCAACAACCTTGAGGTCTTCCTCCTGAGTTGTTGACTTCAGTCCTGTGCCACAGCACGTCTTTGTCTGAACCCACAGTATTCAGAAGTGCATCCTCAATGCACCGGTATTCAGATAACGCAGTACTCTGTCATGCCCTCCTGGCATGAAATCTCAAAGACCTTCACTTGAAATCACACAAACTCCCAACAAATGCACAACTACAACATACATTCACAACATATGAAGAACACTCACAAACATCCATACAATACATAACTCATGTAGGAAAAACTTCTTCTGATTGTATTAAAATGGAAAATGCCTGTTTGTACAAGGTGTTCTCGAGCTCTCTCTGGCTCCTCTCCTCTCTCCTATCTAACTTCACTAAATCTCAAAATGAGATCTCAAAATCTGTTTTACCTGAGGGGCTCATCGAACGCTTCCCTCCAGGTCCACCTACTCTATTCAATTACAATAAATGGTTGTCTAGTCCAGCATCTGGATCTAGATCTCAACCGACCTAGCATTAAAGCCGATCTTATCTACAGCCTGCACAAAGGCACGATTTCCATGGTTCACCAGACTAAGAATTTAATTACATTCAATTTCCAATTTGAATGAGGACTGCGCCTCTCTTTTAGTGTGCGGTTTGAATTCGCTGGCGTGGCTGGATGGCTGGCCGACGTGGAGAGATGCTCCTGCATCATTCTACAACTATTTTTAAGGTATATTGAATTCTAGGAATCATGCCCTTCAATCCACATAAATAGATATGAGCTCCCTTATCCAAAATCTCAAAACTTTCATCATTGTAGTCCTCAATCTTCTCTTGCACATGCATATTGACCCATCTTTTGTTCTTATGCTCTCTACTCAATGCAATATCATATCTAAAGTTCTTAGGGTAATTCTTTATATACTCTGTAATCTCATCATGGTAGAGAAGACTATCAATGTTAGCAACTCTAAGGAAAATCCAAGCAAGTCCTCCAAATCTAAAGGATGGAACATCATCCATAAAATTTCTCCATAGGTATCCCCTAAAAGGAGAGATGAGGATATTAGTGTGACTATTGCAAGTGTTACCTGCCAAAGAAAAACAAAACATACTTGAATACAAAGAAAGTAAATTCATTTAAAACATATTATAGATATTATAATCCATTAACAGAAAACAATATATTTAAATGTGAAAAAACTACATAGATATTATAAAGTATCAACAAGAAGAGTTCACACCTATTTTTCTTATAGTGCATGTGTGTGGCCTCTTTTTTCGAGCAAGATATTGTGAATAGAATGATGGGTGATGATAATTGGATTTCCCACTCTTTTCTTCATCTGGGGTGAGAAAGGTTCTTTTGAAACCCTTGCTCCATGTATTCGTGCACATTTTTGTATTTTATGACATAAAATATTTTGTAATATCACCTTCCTTTACCACACTTCTGACTTGCCCAGGAATTACCACAATTCTGTCCTCTCCATCACTGCGATTGTTTTCAATAAACAAATTTGTTTCTTTCCCATGAAGAACAATTTTTATTAGATCTTCACCACATTTATAAGATGGATGCAAGTTCATTGAAAAATCAAATGGGTCATCTAATTCCATAGGAGTCTTATCAAAAGTTGGTGGGACTAAAGGAACATTGTCTGGTGTCATATACAATATTGGCCTAGAACATTTCCCATAAGAACACTGAATACTGTCACCAGTATCAAATTTCTTATTTTCTTCACTGATGGTGTTTGGTGTCTTATCATACAAAGCCTTTGAACTTTTCTCAAAACGAGGACTGGCTCCAATAGTATCAAATATATGATTTTCTTCAACAATAATATTTGGTGTCTTTTCATATAATGGGTTTGAAATTTGATTAGCAGAAGTACCAAACTTTGGTGAATTAAAAGGATTTTCAACATTTTCCCCAATATGATGGATTTGACTCATTCATTCCTCGTCTTTACCTTCATCCATCCATTCCTCCATATATGATGAATATGGATCACCAATAGATACAACATTTCCCTGCATATATTCAAATAAATACATCTATTTTTATAAAATATATCAATAAAAGGGGTGTTGGTTACTTCTTCTTCTTACTTACTGAGTTTGTATTGACCCAGGGTTCATGTCTGTTTGGGTTTCCAACAAAACCTCTAAAACTATCTACCCTCCTAGTAACCTAGAAGGCAACACATCACACAGAATGCACTGCGCAATCTCACCTGAGATAGCTTTAATGGGTGGCTGTAAGACTCAGGTGTTTACAACCTAGGATTTAGTGCAAGATATGAGAACTGAATATTGAACCATTATTATAACTAGTAAACACAATGTACTGTTATTGATGAATAAGAAGGAAATATAAAAACTCATTCATTAAGCATAAAAATACAAACTGAAGACAATAAATATATGCATGCATTCATCACATAACATAGATGTTACCATGGTTCACCCTCTCCTAGGCTATGTCCACAAATATTTGGTTCTCAGCTCTTTTATTATAGTATTTCCGCATCTACAACGTTGTGTGCCCTACAATCCTTCACAATTGGGTAAGATCTATATGAGGCAGACTATATCACAACAGGCTCCCCAACCTGCAATCTACCCTATTATCACTGAAATTCACCCTCAGATTGGGGGAGGATAAGCCCAGTTCCATCGGAGTTTTTGGTGGATGTTGGTTTTATATGATTGGAGGTAAATGGACAAAACTCAATATATGAATGATGTTCAACACACAACTGGAAAATAAATGCACAAGGAAGTGAGGGCCATTACTAAATTCAGTCAATGAATTGAGTTTAAGTGTGAGCATAGGTAAGACTTAGTAAGAGAGGTGGAAAAGACTGCTATTGGCATCAGGCCTTCAAGCAGCTCGGAGAAGAAAAAATCAGACTCAAGATCACTCTTAAGCTCAATCTTTAGACACTGAAATATGTCCAAACAACACAGTCACAAAAACACAATTATCAAACCTACATCACCATGCATCTACAACAACTCGATTTGATCCTCCATGCCCGAGCCATTCAGTGTAAGAGGCGAAAATATCACAAAGAAGCTGACTAAAACTAGTCATGATATCGCTACAATCAAACCTTCATTACAACAACATAACAACCCTCGACCTGATCCTCCATGCCCAAATGTTTTAGCATAGTTTTTACAAAGTGATGAAAAGAGGCTGACTTCTATTAATCTGAAAGTCTCAAATCCGATACATAACCAGAGAACAGTTCTGGAATCAAAACATTACAAAATAGGGAGATCTTCTCAACCAACCGATGACCTTAACAAAATATCAAAACTACTTATTTATACTCATAAAAATTCTCCACTACCAGGAGTGTGATCTGATCACTACATTCAAATCATTGAGCCTGTGAGTTCTTCTGTCATACTGAACGTGCACCCCTCTATCAGTCGTGAGCTCATATCGGCATGGGTTTTGTAGGAAAACCTACCCACAAGGGTAAAATAGGCTGATGGTTTAGTCCCCGCGACTGGGCGTTCCATGCCTTCCATTTATGGAGTGAGCCGAGGCTTACACCAGCCGATCTACTTTCAATAATTGCGTTTCCTCAGAGATTGAACAAGAGTTAATGCTCAGGGAGTGACCACGTGCCAAGATCATAAAGGTGCCACCTATTTGTGCTAACGACTGCTATGCATTTGGCTCTCTAGGGATTGGGGGCTAGCTCATGTTCCCTTACTCCTTATTCAATGTGACCTAGGGCCATGAACCTATACAATTACGCGATTGCAAGAATGACCAAGGGTGGTTTGAAAGAAAATTGCTTTTGTCCCCACAATTCACCATGAATCGCCATGCGTCCCTTTCTAAAAACCACGGTTTTTATTGAGACCTTCCATTGAAATTTTAGAACATGTGCACCTTCCGAACCTGCAATGGAGTGTGATCATTGATCTTGTGGTATGATATGAGGCTTCTTGATCAAAAAACCAGCTCTAGTGGTCTTCAGATCGATGGATTAGATATTGTCTTTTCAAATCGATGACTAAGTTCTGCTTTGCGATTCGGGCTTCAGACTTTTCAAACCTCAAACCTCCTGTGTCTTCTATCACTTGTATTCGAAGCTAAGGATATGGTGATGCATCGACTCCAAATATCGACAACTGTGATCCATCCATGGCTCCGGGCTTCGATAAAAACAAAACTCAAACCTACGCTTCCAAGGGATTTTGCCCGGAGTCATGGATATGATGACACATGTCTCATGTATCTGGATGATCGAGATCCACTTTGGGTCTCCAGGCTCCAGGAAAATCAAAACTCAAATATCTCTTACCTTATGTGCTTTACTTGGAGCTGTCAATCTATTGACGCACGTCCGCTTCAATCAATGGCTCTACTCCTGCTTCGAGACTTTGACCTCTTCAACTAGATTGACGACCCTTCTTCTCCCTTCTCGATCAATGATTGAGAGCTACTTTGGGTCTTCAGGATCCAAGAAAATCAAATCTCAAACCTCATCCTCTTCCATGCACTTTTACCTAGAGCTATGGATCTGTTGACATGTGGACCTTTTTGATCAATGACTCAAATTCACTTCGGGCCTTTGAAAGCTTCAACACTTCTAGAGGTTTCAGGACTTTGGGACTTCAGCCATTCAACACTTCAGGCTTCATCTCTTTGGGAATTTGGTACATTTCTCACTTCAAAATTCCTGAAGTAAAACTCTTGGAGTGACAGATCTGATGACGAGTGGCAATCTGGATTCGAATGGCCGAGATCTACTTCAGGACTTCGAGCCTTTGTGACTTCAACACTTCTGAATGTGAAACATGAAGAGTTTCTTGGGGGAAATCTCCCAAAGTGAGAGATTGGCTGCCACATGTACCTACTGATGGATGGCTCAGATTCACTTCGAGACTTCGTTCTTCATCCCTTTGGAAGTTTTACACACTTCCCACTTCAAAAATTTCGAATCTTATTTCCCTGAACACTTGGATTGGACACCACCTGCTCCCTTCAATATCAACGACTCATGCTTACTTCGAGGCTTTGGGGACTTCAGAAATTTTACTTTGGCGCTATAATTTGCGCAACTTTGGACTTCGAGACGCCCGTGGGCTGCTGATCTGGACTATTCCTGGAATCTTCGTTGCTGAAGGATTACAATTGCCTACTGCTTTTAAGCCCAAAATGGGCTTCTTTGAATGTCTCCCTTTGTGTCCATGGTTGCGGTCTGCGTGAACAAGGATTTGGGCAACTTGCTGTGGGCTCAAAAAACAGGGAGACCAGTGACTGAAACAAAGGATGCGATTTCTCACCCTTGGAGAAAAATAGGTGGGATTGGGGTGAAGATTTCACTCGGGTAAGATATTTAAGGAAAACCAGGGTGCACAAATGAACAAGGGAAAACAAAGAATGATTTACAAGATGAAGGGGGAAAAACTTAAGATTTGGCCTGCGAAAAGGATAGAGACAGGAAAATACTACAGACTCGGGTATATCAACACACACCTATGGCCCTTGACAACCTTATGTGATAACATTTGGCTCCACAGGGGATGGCATGCTCCTTGTGAGCTGCCAAGAATGTGCATTTCTAGTGCCTTAGCTGTTGGGCTATGGAGTCTAGCTTAAAAATTTCACTAAATAAAATAGGGAGATATGTACACTACTCTACTAAAAACAAAAATAAACACATGGGCTCTGGAAGGAGATTATTTATGTACAATCCTAAGCTAACTGATTGTTACCAAGTGCTAGGTGAAAGAAAACTTCCACCATAGCCACCCAGACTTAGTGGTAATATTATCCTTTTCTTCATTTAAAATGATCCACAAAAGGTAAGGGAAGTATGAAAACATAAAGAAAACATGTCTTGGAACGCTGACAATATCCCCAAATGATGAAAAAATGAATAATTTTGCAGGCTCCAATGCTTGTGGAAAACACAGCTCTAAATACAACCCCACAGGGTGAAAAAAATTATAATCAGGAAAACTCAATTGGTAAGAAAATACCTCCTGCAATTCATCGTTACTCACCCGTCGTTCAATGTCCTTAGAGTGTACAAGTGGGTAGAGGACTTATGCGGGTTGGTTGATCCCAGGTGATATTTTCTCATTTACAGGTTCAAGATAGGAGATAAAATGCACATTTATCTCCTCCATCTCTCCTTTGTCTGCTCTAATAAAATCTGCTAGCTGAGAGAAAGAAGTCTCTTCATGTATATCCATGGATGGATCTTTCTTTCTATCATGCTGTTCTTGGTAGGAGCTTTCACTTTCATAAGAATATTTGCAGCCTATGCTTTCTGCTTCTGAATACTCTTCAGGGGTAGGTGAATGCAAAACTCTTTTATTTTTATACTTTCTTTCTCTCTCAATCATATCTTTACCAGACTCATAACATGAGGAACACTCTATCATCTGTAGAATGTGGAGTGCCAACGTTTTGCAACAATCATAAAAAATAAGATGAGCCAGATAAATGTTCTCGTAATATGAATTAAAAACATCGTGAAAATCCTTCAAAGAATGGATACTAGAAGCAGGGAGAGATAAACACCAGTCAAGGGCATATTCCTCTAAATAAAATCCGAACATCTTGATCCAGACATCCTCGTGAAAGAAGTCGTGGTCGAGCATGCATACATGAAATTTTAATAAGTGCTTACCGGGATTGTCATGCTTGCTTCCTCTGAATCTCGCAAGATAGTCATCCCATTCATCTCTATCCAGTACTATATGTGGATAACCAACTATGGATGAGAAATTAAAAGGGAAAAATCTTGGAGCAAGATATCCAAGAGATGTGGCTTCCCCTTTTCTCCTTTATGTCTCTCCCCGAGATTAGCTTCACAATCACCATAAACAAGAACTATGGAGAAGCTCTGCTCTTTGTTTTCTTCTCTAGGATATCCATCAAAATTCGTTTGTTCTTGGTCAGTATCCAACCTCACTTATTCATCATAAACGAGGCTGCCAAGAACATATGTTTCTAGGACCAGAATATGCTCTGCATTTTCTTCATAAGAGTGGTGAGCAAAATTTGCATTCAATTCCTCTATTTTTGTAGAAAGTGATCATATCAGCTCCATCAGCTCCTTTGGGGGATGTCCCTCATCCTCATAGATTTCGTAAGAGTGAACTATGTCCCAAACACCATCTCTATACTCCTCACAACAATTATGACAGATTAACTTAGAGGAATAATACCTTTGACAATGAGCATTGAAAGCTACATGAAGCTGTTCCAGGGAGGAGATGCTAGCAGGGGGCAAGGAGTGATACCACTCATGAGCATCTACCACTAATGAGTACATGGAAATCTTCAATAATACATCCTCATGATGTATCTCCCACTGATGCATGAGTTCATGAAACTCACAAAGATGCCCGACAGGGTTGTCATCTTTACGTTCTCTAAATGTGGGAAAAAAATCACCCCACTCATCAATAGTAAGAACAACATTTGGAAAACGAGGAACAACAAAGAAATTGAAAGGAGAAAACCTTCGAGCCAAAATGGCTTGTCAGGCTGCTAAATTGAAGTTTTTAAGTGACCTGAAACACTAAATTGTCAAACCAGGGTTGGTAAACTTCGAGCTGATACACAGTATGTGCAGGAAAGCGTCTAGTCTCTATATAAATGCTATCCTAAGAAGAAAACACACACCTATTATGAGAACTTGAATTCTAATAACGAACTCGAAACTGAGCATTTCCTATTAAGTCATAAGCAAAAAAACAGTCTTGTGCTCAAATGATGGTACTGCTATTTCTATTCAAAGAGCGTGGTTCCACAAGATTATTTTATCTCTATGCCCAATCATCTACCATCATCGTTTCTGTTTAAGTTAGGACACACAGAGTATTGTCGAAAATGCATTCATTCTGAACAACAAAAATTAGTCTATTTTGTCTACAGGAAAACAGAGTATTGTGCTACTAACTGGTACCAGGAGCTCCTTTTGTTCTAACTGTAATCTAACTATTCTAACCAGGCAAGGTAACTAATGTCTAACAAAGAAAAATGCATGCTAATTCTGAGTTATGTTCGAA
>ML817979.1:170074-180347 GCA_009831015.1 Picea engelmannii
TGCACCGGTTTGGCGGGCCCAACCAAATGGCACAACGCTGTTAGTAACAACCAGAGCCGACTAAAACATTCTATGCAAACATTGTATGATCCATTAACTCAAAAGAGAATGCTTCAAATCGTATATCAGTCGAATATCATAACACACAACAATCTGTATTCAAAACATAGGTTCACAGCATCACATAATCCAGCAACAATACAATAGCAATAGAAACAGTAGTAACCCATTCTCAGGAGTGATCCCGGGTTTTTATAGAGGTCTTATTGTTCATAACAGTCGAAAACAAATATGCATAAAAAAAACGGATCCCTGATCCGAGAATAGTCGTGGAATCAAGTTAGAAATGTATTTCACATCTTCATGACACGTAGTGTCACGAAGTGTGAATGATGAAGAATAATCAATCCAGGTTTATCATTGTGTCCTTGAGCACTCTGTGGTGATGACTCCAGCTGGCCTGTGAATCTTTCTATCTCTCATTCGAACCATAACGCATACCATCATGCTCAGATTTCGAACGGCTCCATTGGTACCTCCACGGGTGCGAGTTGGTACCTGGTACCGACATCCTATTCCAAAAATAACAGTGGTACCTAACCCAAGCGATATTAGTTCCATTATCAATTTAAAGCATTAAAGTGCATAAAAATAGCTTGAAATTCAAGGATACCTTAGGTGACCCCTTTGAATGGTAAGGAGATGTTGATTATGTCAAAATGAGGTCAAAAGGGTGGTACTGGCATATAAATGGAGGTCTGTGGTATATAATATAGGCAAAGAGAATGGTCAAAACCGGGGACCAACATGGCTTCCATCTAAAAATATGACTTCTTAAAACTATGGAGTCGCCACTGGATTCTTTAAACATGGATTCACCAAGTGAATGATATGTAGTCTAAAAGTGTCTGGTCTTTTTTTGACCATCAAAGACTAGATCTAATTGCTGTCGTTCTCCTGAGATCCTCAATGCTCAAACCCCTTGAGGGATTTTGGGTTTCTTCTTCTCTTCTCCTGTAGGTGGAGAATACTTGGATGCCCTTCTGGCTATCCTTCCCTCCAGCAACCTCTTGCTGAGTCTTTCTGGGTGTTCAACAACCCAGTGAAGATCCTTCAATGGACACTTCCTCCAGCTCTAGAACTCAAAGAGTTCTTTCCTCTTCTGTGCCTACCTGCACACTGACTTGATGCCCTCCTGACAGAGTACTCTTGCACAGAACGTGCCCTCCTGGCAGAGTACTCTTCCACATAACGTTCAACAGTCCTGTCTTATTCCCCTGTGCACCTATGAACTTGCTCAATGCCCACTTGGCAGAGCTCTCAGAATCCTCAGTGATTCTATTTTCTTTGAACTCCAAACAGAGTTCCTTCCTTTGTGCACCAATGCACACATGCTCAATTCCCGCCTGGAAAAGCTCTACAAAATCCTCTATGATTCTGTCTGAACTCACAACAGAGTTCCTCCAATTGCACCTTGTGCCTATGCTGAATGCCCACTTGGCAGAGCTTTTACAGAACTCCTCAGAGATTCTGTCTGCAACTGTGTCTTCTCCCACACAGCCTTGCCTCCAAGGTATTCAACAACCTTGAGGTCTTCCTCTTGAGTTGTTGAATTCAGTCCTGTGCCACAACACGTCTTTGTCTGAACCCGTAATATTCAGAAGTGCATCCTCAGTGCACCGGTATTCAGAGACCGCAGTACTCTGTCACGCCCTCCTGGCATGAAATCTCAAAGACCTTCACCTGAAATCACACAAACTCCCTGCAAATGCACAACTACAACATACATTCATAACATATGAAGAACACTCACAGACATCCATACAATACATAACTCATGCAGGAAAAACTTCTTCTGATTGTATTAAAATGGAAAATGCCTATTTGTACAAGGTGTTCTCGAGCTCTCTCTGGCTCCTCTCCTATCTCCTATCTAACTTCACTAACTCTCAAAATGAGATCTCAAAATCTCTTTTACCTGAGGGGCTCATCGAGCGCTTCCCTCCAGGTCCACCTACTCTATTGAATTACAATAAATGGATGCCTAGTACAACATCTGGATCTAGATCTCAGCCGACCTAGCATTAAATCCGATCTTATCTACAGCCTGCACAAAGGCACGACTTCCTTGGCTCACTAGCCTAAGCATTTAATTACATTCAATTTCCAATTTGAATGAGGACTCCGCCTCTCTTTTAGCGTGCGATTTGAATTCGATGGCATGGCTGGATGGCTGGCCGACATGGAGAGATGCTACTGCATCATTATACAACTATTTTTAAGGTATGTTGAATTCTAGGAATCATTCCCTTCAATCCACATAAATAGATATGAGCTCCCTTATCCAAAATCTCAAAACTTTCATCATTGTAGTCCTCAATCTTCTCTTGCACATGCATCTTGACCCATCTTTTGTTCTTATGCTCTCTACTCAATGCAATATCATATCTAAAGTTCTTAGGGTAATTCTTTATATACTCTGTAATCTCATCATGGTAGAGAAGACTATCAATGTTAGCAACTCCAAGGAAAATCCAAGCAGGTCCTCCAAATCTAAAGGATGGAACATCATCCATAAAATTTCTCCATAGGTATCCCCTAAAAGGAGAGATGAGGATATTAGTGTGACTATTGCAAGTGTTACCTGCCAAAGAAAAACAAAACATACTTGAATACAAAGAAAGTAAATTCATTTAAAACATATTATAGATATTATAATCCATTAACAGAAAACAATATATTTAAATGTGAAAAAACTACATAGATATTATAAAGTATCAACAAGAAGAGTTCACACCTATTTTTCTTATAGTGCATGTGTGTGGCCTCTTTTTTCGAGCAAGATATTGTGAATAGAATGATGGGTGATGATAATTGGATTTCCCACTCTTTTCTTCATCTGGGGTGAGAAAGGTTCTTTTGAAACCCTTGCTCCATGTATTCGTGCACATTTTTGTATTTTATGACATAAAATATTTTGTAATATCACCTTCCTTTACCACACTTCTGACTTGCCCAGGAATTACCACAATTCTGTCCTCTCCATCACTGCGATTGTTTTCAATAAACAAATTTGTTTCTTTCCCATGAAGAACAATTTTTATTAGATCTTCACCACATTTATAAGATGGATGCAAGTTCATTGAAAAATCAAATGGGTCATCTAATTCCATAGGAGTCTTATCAAAAGTTGGTGGGACTAAAGGAACACTGTCTGGTGTCATATACAATATTGTTCTAGAACATTTCCCATAAGAACATTGAATACTATCACCAGTATCAAATTTCTTATTTTCTTCACTGATGGTGTTTGGTGTCTTATCATACAAAGCCTTTGAACTTTTCTCAAAAGGAGGACTGGTTCCAATAGTATCAAATATATGATTTTCTTCAACAATAATATTTGGTGTCTTTTCATATAATGGGTTTGAAATTTGATTAGGAGAAGTACCAAACTTTGGTGAATTAAAAGGATTTTCAACATTTTCCCCAATATGATGGATTTGACTCATTCCTTCCTCGTCTTTACCTTCATCCATCCATTCCTCCATATATGATGAATATGGATCACCAATAGATACAACATTTCCCTGCACATATACAAATAAATACATCTATTGTTATAAAATATATCAATAAAAGGGGTGTTGGTTACTTCTTCTTCTTACTTACTGAGTTTGTATTGACCTAGGGTTCATGTCTGTTTGGGTTTCCAAAAAAGCCTCTAAAACTATCTACCCTCCTAGTAAACTAGAAGGCAATACATCACATAGAATGCGCTGCGCTGTCTCACCTGAGATAGCTTTAATGGGTGGCTGTAAGACTCAGGTGTTTACAACCTAGGATTTAGTGTGAGATATGAGAACTGAATATTGAACCACTATTATAACTAGTAAACACAATGTACTGTTATTGATGAATAAGCAGGAAATATAAAAACTCATTCATTAAGCATAACAATAAAAACCGAAGACAATAAATATATGCATACATTCATCACATAACATAGATGTTATCGTGGTTCACCCTCTCCTAGGCTACGTTCACAAATATTTGGTTCTCAGCTCTTTTATTATAGTATTTCCGCATCTACAGTGCTGTGTGCCCTACAATCCTTCACAATTGGGTAAGATCTATATGAGGCAAACTATATCGCAACAGGCTCCCCAACTTGTGATCTACCCTATTAGCATTGAAAGTCACCCTCAGATTGTGGGAGGATAAGCCCAGTGCCATCAAATTTTTTGGTGGATGTTGGTTTTATATGATTGGAGGTAAATGGACAAAACTCAATATATGAATGATGTTCAACACACAATTGGAAAAGAAATGCAGAAGGAAGTGAGGGCCATTACTAAATTCAGTCAATGAATTGAGTTTAATTGTGAGCATAGGTAAGACTTAGTAAGAGAGGTGGAAAAGACTGCTATTGGCATCAGGCCTTCAAGCAGCTCGGAGAAGAAAAAATCAGACCCAAGATCACTCTTAAGCTCAATCTTCAGACACTGAAATATGTCCAAACAACACAGTCACAAAAACACAATGATCAAACCTACATCAGCATGTAGCTACAACAACTTGACTTGATCCTCCATGCTCGAGCCATTCAGTGTAAGAGGGGAAAAGATCACAAAGAATCTGACTAAAACTGGTCATGATATCGCTACAATCAAACCTACATTACAACAACATAACAACCCTCGACTCGATCCTCCATGCCCAAATGTTTTAGCACAGTTTTTACAAAGTGATGAAAAGAGGTTGACTTCTATTAATCTGAAAGTCTCAAATCCGATACATAACCGGAGAATAGTTCTGGAATAAAAACATTACAAAATAGGGAGATCTTCTCAACCAACCAATGACCTTAACCAAATATAAAAACAACTTATTTATACTCATAAAAATTCGCCACTACCAGGAGTGTGATCTGATCACTACATTCAAAGCATTGAGCCTGTGAGTTCTTCTGTCATACTGAACGTGCACCCCTCTATCAGTCGTGAGCTCATATCGGCATGGGTTTTGTAGGAAAACCTACCCACAGGGGTACCATGGGCTGATGGTTCAGTCCCCACGACCGGGCATTCCATGCCTTCCATTTATGGAGTGAGCCAAGGATTCAACCACCAGATCTACTTTCATTAATTTCCTTTCCTCAGAGATTGAACAAGAGTTAATGCTCAGGGAGTGACCACATGCCAAGATCATAAAGGTGCCACTTGTCTGTGCTAACGAATGCTATGCATTTGGCTCTCTAGGGATCGGGGGCTAGCTCATGTTCCCTTGCTCCTTATTCAATGTGACCTAGGGCCATGAACCTACACAATTCCGTGATTGCAAGCATGACCAAGGGTGGTTTGAAAGAAAACTTCTTTTGTCCCCGTAATTCACCATGAATCACCATGCGTCCCTTTCTAAAAACCACGGTTTTTATTGAGACCTTCCCTTGAAATTTTAGAACATGTGCACCTTTCGAACCTACAAATGGAGTGCGATCATTGATCTTGTGGTATGATATGAGGCTTCTTGATCAACAAACCAACTCTGGTAGTCTTCAGATCGATGGATTAGATATTCTCTTTTCAAATTGATGACTGAGATCTGCTTTGCGATTCAGGCTTGAGACTTTTCAAACCTCAAACCTCCTGTGTCTTCTGTCACTTGTATTCGAAGCTAAGGATATGGTGATGCATCGACTCCAAATATCGACAACTGTGATCCATCCGTGGCTCCGGGCTTCGATAAAAACAAAACTCAAACTTACGCTTCCAAGGGATTTTGCCCGGAGTCATGGATATGATGACACATGTCTCATGTATCTGGATGGTCGAGATCCACTTTGGGTCTCCGGGCTCCAGGAAAATCAAAACTCAAATTTCTCTTACCTTATGTGCTTTACTTGGAGCTGTCAATCTATTGACGCACGTCTGCTTCAATCAATGGCTCTACTCCTGCTTCGAGACTTTGACCTCTTCAACTAGATTGACGACCCTTTTGCTCCCTTCTCAATCAATTATTGAGAGCTACTTCAGGTCTTTAGGATCCGAGAAAATCAAATCTCAAACCTCATCCTCTTCCATGCACTTTTACCTAGATCTATGGATCTGTTGACATGTGGACCTTTTTGATCAATGACTCAGATTCACTTCGGGCCTTCGAAAGCTTCGACACTTCTAGAGGTTTCAAGACTTTGGGACTTCAGCCATTCAACACTTCGGGCTTCAGCTCTTTGGGAATTTGGTACGTTTCTCACTTCAAAATTCCCGAAGTAAAACTCTTGGAGTGACAGATCTGATGACGTGTGGAAGTCTGGATTCGAATGGCCGAGATATACTTCGGGACTTTGAGCCTTTGTGACTTCGACGCTTCTGAATGTGAAACATGAAGAGTTTCTTGGAGGAAAGCTCCCGAAGTGAGAGATTGGCTGCCACATGTCCCTACTGATGGATGGTTTAGATTCACTTCGAGACTTCGTTCTTCAGCCCTTCGGAAGTTTTACACCCTTCCCACTTCAAAAATTTCGAATCTTATTTCCCCGAACACTTGGATTGGACACCACATGCTACCTTCAATATCAACGACTCATGCTTACTTTGAGGCTTTGGGGACTTCAGAAATTTTACTTTGGCGCTATAATTTGTGCAACTTTGGCCTTTCGGATGCCCGTGGGCCGCTGATATAGACTATTCCTAGAATCTTCACTGCTGAAGGATTACAATCGCCTACTGCTTTTAAGCCCAAAATGGGATACTTTGAATGTCTCCCTTTGTGTCCATGGTTGTGGCTTGCGTGAACAAGGATTTGGGTGACTGGCTGTGGGCTTAGAAAATAGGGAGACCAGTGATTGAAACAAAGGATGTGAGTTCTTACCCTTGGAGAAAAATAGGTGGGATTGGGGCGAAGATTTCACTCGGGTAAGATATTTAAGGAAAACCAGGGTGGAAAAATGAACAAGGGAAAACAAAGAATGATTTACAAGCTGAAGGGGGAAAAACTTAAGATTTGGCCTGTGAAAAGGATAGAGACAGGAAAAGACTACAGAATCAGGTATATCGACACACACCTATGGCCCTTGAAAAACTTATGTGATAACATTTGGCTCCACAGGGGATGGCATGCTTCCCATGAGTTTCCAAGAACGTGCAGTTCTAGTGCCTTAGCTATTGGGCTATGGAGTCTAGCTTAAAACTTTCACTGAATAAAATAGGGATATATGTACACTACTCTAATAAAAACAAAAATAAACACATGGGCTCTAGAAGGAGATTATTTATGTACAATCCTAAGCTAACTGATTGTTACCAAGCGCTAGGTGAAAGAAAACTGCCACCATAGCCACCCAGACTGAGTGGTAATATGATCCTTTTATTCATTTCAAATGATCCACAAAAGGTAAGGGAAGTATGAAAAAATAAAGAAAATATGTATTGGAATGCTAACAATACCCCCAAATGATGAAAAAATGAATAATTTTGCAGGCTCCAATGCTTGTGGAAAACACAGCTCTAAATACAACCCCACAGGGTCAAAAAAATTATAATCAGGAAATCTCAACTGGTAAGAAAATACCTCCTGCAATTCATCGTTACTCACCCATCGTTCGATGTCCTTAGAGTGTACAAGTGGGTAGAGGACTAATGCGGGTTGGTTGATCCCAGGTGATATTTTCTCATTTACAGGTTCAAGATAGGAGATCAAATGCACATTTATCTCGTCCATGTCTTCTTTGTATGCTTTGATAAAATCTGCTAGC
The DNA here is from genome assembly GCA_009831015.1 of Picea engelmannii. Lineage (NCBI taxonomy): Eukaryota > Viridiplantae > Streptophyta > Pinopsida > Pinales > Pinaceae > Picea > Picea engelmannii. Next base: position 177,831 of record ML817979.1, read on the forward strand.
TGAGAGAAAGAAGTCTCTTCATGTATATCCATGGATGGATATTTCTTTCTATCATGCTGTTCTTGGTAGGAGCTTTCGCTTTCATAAGAATATTTGCAGCCTATGCTTTCTGCTTCTGAATACTCTTCAGGGGTAGGTGAGCGCAAAACTCTTTTATTTTTATACTTTCTTTCTCTCTCAATCATATCTTTACCAGACTCATAACATGAGGAACACTCTATCATCTGTAGAATGTGGAGTGCAAACGTTTTTCAACAATCATAAAAAATAAGATGAGCCAGATAAATCTTCTCATAATACGAATTAAAAACATCATGAAAATCCTTCAAAGAATGGATACTAGAAGCAGGGAGAGATAGACACCAGTCAAGAGCATATTCCTTTAAATAAAATCCGAACATCTTGATCCAGACATCCTCGTGAAAGAAGTTGTGCTCGAGCATGCATACATGAAATTTTAATAAGTGCTTACCGGGATCATCATGCTTGCTTCCTTTGAATCTCGCAAGATAGTCATCCCATTCATCTCTATATGGTACTAGATGTGGATAACCAACTATGGCTAAGAAATTAAAAGGGGAAAATATTAGAGCCAAGATATCCAAGAGATGTGGCTTCCCCTTTTCTCCTTTATGGCTCTCCCCGGGATTAGCTTCACAATCACCATAAACAAGAACTATGGAGAAGCTCTGCTATTTGTTTTCTTCACTAGGATATCCATCAAAAGTCATTTGTTCTTGGTCAGTATCCAACCTCACTTATTCATCATAAACAGGGCTTCCAAGAACATCTATTTCTAGGACCAGAATATCCTCTTCATTTTCTTCATAAGAGTTGTGATTAAAATCTGCCTTCAATTCCTCTATTTTTGCAGAAAGTGATCATATCATCTCCATCAACTCCTTTGGGGGATGTCCCTCATCCTCATATCTTTCTCAAGAGTGAACTATGTCCCAAACACCATCTCTATACTCCTCACAACAATTATGACAGATTAACTCAGAGGAATAATACCTTTGACAATGAGCATTGAAAGCTACATGAAGCTGTTCTAGGGAGGAGATGCTAGCAGGGGGCAAGGAGTGATACCACTCATGAGCATCTACCACTAATGAGTACATGAACATATTAAATAATACATCCTCATGATGTATCTCCCATTGATGCATGAGTTCATGAAACTCACAAAGATGCCCGATAGGGTTGTCATATTTACGTTCTCTAAATGTGGGAAAAAAGTCACCCCACTCATCAATAGTAAGAACAACATTTGGAAAATGAGGAACAACAAAGAAATTGAAAGGAGAAAACCTTCAAGCCAAAATGGCTTCCATCTGAAAATATGACTTCTTAAAACTATGGAGTTGCCACTGGATTCTTTAAACATGGATTCACCAAGTGAATGATATGTAGTCTAAAAGTGTCTGGTCTTTTTTCACCATCAAAGACCAAATCTAATTGTTGTCGTTCTCATAGGGAACTTTTCAATCTGGGATAGGGACTAAAATCCTTCTCGAGAAAGATTTCCTTTCTTGATAATCTTATCTAGGTCAACTTTAGGTGTATCCAAAGGCAGTTGTGGAGTAGACCTCGTGTGTCTTCCTTTCAGAGCCACGATTGAAACAGTGGAGTCGCCAGGTGCAACCTACAATTTTCAAGTCACTGATATCTGATGCACCTTTAGAATCAAAATTTCTTTGTCGTTATTACCCAGGGAAATGTATTCAATTTGTTCCCCGACAACAATGCCCTGAATGTTAGCACTGAAAGTCACCCTCATATTGTGGGAGGATAAGCCCAGTACCCATCAAATTTTTTGGTGGATGCTGTGTTAGAAAAATAGGACCGCGGAGCAATAAAATAAAACAAATGTAGAAAAAAAACACAGAAGGCACACAATACAAGAGAGACATAGATTTACGTGGTTCACCTAGTGTGGGCTACGTCCACCAGAGAAATTGCCAGGTCCTTCCTTTATTATTATCCAGCAAATGAAGGGATACAACCTACAACAAAACGCGCTGTAACTTCCTCTTCTTTCTCTCACAATCTCCTCTCTCAGAATACAATATTCACCATCATCCATAGCCGCAATACATTTCCCTCATAAAAGAGGGTTTCCTTCTAGGGAAAAAAACCATAACATAATCTCTACCGTTAGATCTGCGAACTTATAATGAACAGTCCAAATTTACAATGAAATTACAATATACTTTTACAAGGAAATTTTTACTTCATGGAATTCGCCCCCGAACCCCCATCGGGGGATGCTGCCCCCAAACCCCCGCTGGGGACCCGCTTTCCCCCAGACCCCCTGGCCGGGGGTATAGGCCCCTCGGACCCCGCAGAGGGGGTACCCCCCCTCTGCACTCCTCCGCGTGGAAGAGTGTACATACTTCTGGGGTGTAAATACTTCATGGGGTATAAACACGACTGAAAGCAAGGACCTCTAAATCAGGAAGATAATCAGGCTCCACAACCAACAATCTCCCACTTGGAGACTGATCTCAACAACTC
>ML817979.1:185286-209986 GCA_009831015.1 Picea engelmannii
TTTATATAGAAATGAGTACAAGATATATTATTTTTAACTATTTTATATAGTTTTGAATAATATTCATTTCTATTTAGTTTTATTTAGTCTTTGGTTATTAAATAAATGACTATTTTATATAGTTTTGAATAATATTCATTTCTATTTAGTTTTATTTAGCCTTTGGTTATTAAATAAAAATATTGGGCTTGTCAAGCCAGTATCCAATTCAATGAGAACCAATATGTGGTTGAAAGTCCATCAACCATTGAAAACAACCAACAACATCATAGCCAGAGCAACTGACAGTCTAAGCACATAAGAGCATTGCTTATATAAGGCACCGCGAGGAGAGAGCCCATAAGGGATATAGTTTGTGCACAACACGTTAGGTGCTTTTGATCATGCATGTCTTTAGAAAGTGAGAAAAAATTTCCTTTCTTATGCATGTGGGATCAGGTGTCATGCTCGAAAGCTAAGGATGAAATTCTTAGACGACAATGCAGAGCCAAAGCATTGATGCAGAGTTCATTTACAAAGCGCCAAATGTTAGAAAAACAAGACCGTGGAGCAATAAAATAAAACAAATATGGAAACAAAACACAGAAGATACACAATACAATAGAGACACAGATTTACGTGGTTCACCCAGTGTGGGCTACATCCACCAGAGAGATTGCTAGGTCCTTCCTTTATTATTATCCAGCATATGAAGGGATACAACTTACAACAAACCCGTTGTAACTTCCTCTTCTTTCTCTCACAGTATCCTATCTCAGAATACAATATTCGCCATCCACCATAACCACAATACATTTCCCTCATAAAAGAGGGTTTCCTTCTAGGGCAAAAAAACCTAACATAATCTCTACCATTAGATCTACGACCTTATAATGAACAGTCCGGATCTACAATGAAATTACAATATACATTTACAAGGCATTTTTTCCTTTGGGGGCTTCGCTCCCAAACCCCCATCGGGGGATGCTACCCTCGAACCCCCGCTGGGGGCCCGCTTGCCCCCAGACCCCCCAACCAGGGGGATAGCCCCCCCGGACCCTGCAGAGGGGGTAACCCCCCTCTGCACTCCCCCATGTGGAAGAGTGTACATACTTCTGGGGTGTAAATACTTCATGGGGTATAAACACGACTAAAAGCAAGGACCTCTGAATTAGGAAGATAATTAGGCTCCACAACCAACATGTTGGTTTTATATGATTGGAGGTCAATGGAAAAAATTCAATATATGAATGATGTTCAACACATAACTGGAAAAGAAATGTATAGGGACGTGAGGGCCATAACTAACTTCAGTCAGTGAATTGAGTTTAAGTGTGATCAGAGGGAAGAATTAGTAAGAAAGGTGGACAAGACTGTTATTGGCATCAGGCCTTCAAGCAGTTTGGAGAAGAAAAACTCAGACTCAAGATTACTCTTAAGCTCAAGATTTAGACACTGAAATATGTCCAAAAAACATAGTCACAACAACACAATGATCAAACCTACATCACCATGCAACTACAACAACTCGAATGGATCCTCCATGCCTGAACCATTTAGTGTAAGAGGGGAAAATATCACAAGGAAGTTGAATAAAACTGGTCACAATACCGATGCACTCAAACCTACATTACAACAGCATAACAACCCTCGAATGGATCCTCCATGCACAAGTGTTTTAGCACATTTTTTACAAAGAGATGAAAAGAGGCAGACTTATATTAATTTGAAAGTCTTAAATATGATACATAACCAAAGAAAAATTCTAGCATCAAAACATTACAAAATAGGGAGCTCTGCTCAACCGGTTGACGACCTTAACAAAATATCAAAACTACTTATTTATACTTGGAACAATTCGCCACTACCAAGAGTGTGATCTGATCACTACATTCAAAGAATTATGTCTGCAAGTTCTTCTGTTAGACTGAACGTGTACCCCTCTATCAGATGCAAGCTCAGATCAAAATGGGTTTTGCAGGAAAACCTGCCCATAGGGATACCATGGGCTGACGGTTTAGTCCCCACGGCTGGGAATTCCATGCCTTCCATTTATGGAGTGAGCCGAGGCTTCAACCACCATATCTACTTTCATTAATTTCCTTTCCTTAGAGATTGAATGAGAGTTCATGCTTAGGGAGCGGCCATGTGCCAAGATCATAAGGGTGCCACCTGTCTGTGTTGACGATTGCCACACATTTGGATCTCCAGGGCTTAGGGGATAGATCATGTTCCCTTTATCCTTCTTCAATGTGACCTAGGACCATGACCCTACACAATTTCATGATTGCGGGCATGATCAAGGGTGGTTTGAAAGAAAACCGCTTTTGTTCCCGCAATTCACCAAGAACTGCCACACGTCCCTTTCTAAAAACCATGGTTCCGATTGCAGCCTACCCTTGAAATTTTAAAACATGCACACCTTCTGAATCCAAAATGGAGTGTGGCCATTGATCTTATGGTCTGAGATGAGGCTTCCTGATCAATGGCCCAGCTCTAGCGGTCTTCAGATCGATGGATCAAATCTTCCCTTTTTGAATCGACGACCAAGATATGCTTCATGATTCGGGCTTCAGAATTTTCAAACCTCAAACCTCCTCTGTATTCTGTCATTTGTATCAAGATCTAAGGATCTGGAGACCCATGGCCTCCAAATATCAATGACTGTGATCCATACACAACTCCTGGCTTCGGGAAAAAAAAATCAAACCTGTGCTTCCAAGGGATTTTACTTGAAGTCATGGATTAGATGACGCATGTCTCATGTATTTGGATGATCGAGATCCACTTCCGGTCTTCGGGCTCTGGGAAAATCAAAACTCAAATATCTCTTACCTTTTGTGCTTTACCTGGAGCTTTCTATCTATTGATGTGCACCCACTTCAATCAATGGCTTTGCTCATGATTTGGGAATTTGACCTCTTCAACCAGATCGATGACCCTTCTGCTCCCTTCTTGATCAACGATTGAGAGCTACTTCAGGTCTTCGGGCTCTGAGAAAATCAAATCTCAAACATCATCTTCTTCCATGTGCTCTTACCCAGAGCTATGGATTCATCAACACATGGCCCTTGCTGATCAATGACTCAGATTCACTTTGGGCCTTCAGGAGCTTCAACGCTTCCCGAGGTTTCGGGCTTCGGCCATTCGACGCTTTAGGCTTCGACTATTTTTGAATTTGGCACGTTTCTCATTTCAAAACTCTTGAAGTAAAACTTCCGGAGTGACAAATCTGATGACGCATGGTAGTATAGATTCATATGGCTGAGATCTACTTCGAAACTTCGAGACTTTGATGCTTTTGAATGTGAAACATGAAGAGTTTCTCGGAGGAAAACTCCCGAAGTGAGAGATTGGCTGCCGCGTGTCCTTGCTGACTGATGGTTCAGATTCATTTCGGGACTTTGGGATTCGAACCTTAGGAATTTTTACACACTTTCCACTTCAAAGCTCCCAAAGATTATTTCCCTGAACACTTGGATCAGATGCCACATGATCCCTTCAAGATCGATGAATCATGCTTACTTCAGGGCTTTGGGTACTTCAAAACTTTTTCTTTGGTGCTATACTTTGCACAAATTTGGACTTCTAGATGCCCGTGGGCCACTTATCTAGACTGTTCCTGGAATATCCACCGCTGAAGGATTACAACTGCCTGCTTCTTTTAAGCCCGAAATGGGCTACTTTGAATGTCGCTCTTTGTGTCCATGGCTGCAGATTGCATGAACAAGGATTTGGTCGATTGGCTATGGGCTGGGAAAATAGGGAGACCAATGAATAAAACATATGGTGTGAGTGCTTTCCCTTGGAGAAAAAAAGAGGGGCTTGGGGCCAATATTTCACTCGGGTAAGATATTTAAGGAAAACTAGGGCACACAAATGAACAAGGGAAAATATAGAACGATTTACAAGATGAAGGGGGAAAAACTTAAGATTTGGTCTGCGAAAAGGATAAAGACAGGGAAAGACTATAGACTCGGGTGTATTGAAACACATCTATGGCCCTTGACAATGTTATGTGATAACATAACCCTCAATATCTACCCTCCTTCATCCTCTCTAGCTCAAAAACTTATACATAATAGATCATACAACAAAATATCACATAACAGTTCTCTACAATAGTTCTTTCTGCAATAAGAACTTGTCTCTATCATATTCTGACCCTTACAAAAACAACCCGACAACAACCCTATGATACCTAAGTATCTATATTTATGCGCTTTTTGGTTCTTCAGCCTTTAAAATGCATTACCAAAACCCCAAACCTAACGTCGTTAGGTCTTCCTCGCATGCACGTGTGTTGTTCTTCCTTCCAGCTGTCTCTTTCCTCGTGCATTCTTTCTTTCCCAAAAATGACTTGATTTTTTGCTTCGACCTACCTCCAACATGCCCCCAACATTGATATCTGGCTCGTCCCGAGCCACCTAACCTTTGTGTGCTTCCTTGATCTCATTGGTGATTGCCTGGAAATTTTCCTTGAGCTCTGCTACCCATGTCTGTGCTTGCACAGTCTTCTCCTTAAGTGTATTCACTATTTGGACTGCAACTTCATCCCTGACCAATTCTACACATTCTGTCTGAGTCTGTGCTATCTGTGCCTTGGATTCCTCTGCTTGTGCCAGGACTTTTTCTACCCTCTCTTGCAGTGGTTCCATTTGAGCCTGTCACTATTGTTTCTGTGTTTTCACAGTGATGAGCTCTACCTGTAATTTCTTCATGTCCTGCGCCCTTTTCACGTGCTCTGTGATAGCCATTTTCTTCTTCCTCTGCTTGAGGTATTGGATCACTGCGTTGATCCTTTATTCTTCGTTGTCCCACCTTTGGACCTGCTGATCCTCCTCTAGATTTTTCCAAAGCTGTGCTACTTGATCAAAAAATTCGGCTGCTTGTTCTATCTCCTGCAACTGAGATACTGCTTCCTGCTTCCTTTGCTCCTTCAATGCTGGTGGAGTAGTGGGTGTGAGCTATTCTTAGAGATTCTTGATCTCCTTCTGGTACTGATCAATTGCCTGCGCAATCTGATCAATCTATTCTACTGCTATGATTTTCTCCCCCTGTGTGGACTTTGAAATATTCTCGTAAGTTCCTACCACTTTCTTCTCCAATCCTTTCCTGCACTCCTTTTCTCTTGGGTCTTGAACTTATCTTTCTCATAGACTATTTCCATTGCATCCCGCTTCTCTGTTGCCTAGTGCAATTTGACTAAGTTTTTACATGCGTGAGACTTTACCTCGTGGTTTATACTAACCTGCAACTTGTGTAGTTCCCTGGATGACATCCGTGTCAACACCAGTTGGATTTGAGCTAAGTATTTTAGGGGTGTCTGCCCCACGATCTCATCCATACGCAACATACCAGGTGTGATGTGGAATTTTGCATTTGGCTGTAGTATTGTATGGATTGGATCTCATTCTTCTTCATCCACTCTTTCCTCTGTTTACAGTGTTGATGGTTCTATTCCCCTGATGCTACCCGTTGTCTATAATTCCCTGATTTTCTTAAGGAACTATCTCATGTCTTCTAGATCCTCTTGAATCCTGTCCATGTGGTGCACAACATGGTCAAAGTCCTCAACTAGACAATATTGGACCATTCGGGCTATCATTTCTCCATTGTCGTCCATGATGGTATACTATGGTGGTGTTCTTTGGGCCTTCATTTTCTTGAAAGCTCCTCCTATATGTATATAGGGCCTCTTATTCCCACCTATTTCTTGTGGCTTGGGACTTGGGGTGGTCCCCTACGGTGCCTTAGACTGCTTCTGTTGTTCTTTGGCCGACTGCGTATTCTCCTTTTTCCCCTTCTGGATCCCCATCTTCATTGTGCCTTTGTTTGTCTATGTTGTTTTTGTCTGGCCCGTCTTTCATTTCTTGGGAACTTAGATTTCCTCTGGATATGTTTCTCCCTGCCCTACCTCTTCTTTTGCTGTTCTTTCTAGAAATTCCTGGGTGAGTACTGGAATCTTCCACTCGTCGTCCCATTTGTTGATGATCATGTCGATGTCACCCTCTATGATATAATAGTGCATTTGTAGCCATTTTTTATTGGGATCCTTCCATGCCTATATCCACATCGCATGTTATGTGGCCTTGAAGTTGGCGATGTCCCAAAACCGCACGAAAACCTCTAGTTTGATCCTCCACATGTTGGAGATGGCTTCCTGTAGGTCCTGTAGGTATCCTTCAAATATGGACCAGTTCATCCTTTTGTGCTTAGCATCCAATTTGGCTTTCAACAATAAATATCTCACTCCCTGGTTTGGTTTGGGTCTGGTATAAAAAGTTACGTACCTTGGTTCTCTCCATCCCATAAAGGCTATTAACATGATTAGTCATGAATAGTGAAACTATGTTCCTAGATCCTACGCATCCTTGCAGTCATCCAGGAATAAGTTCAAGAGATAGGGTGCCCATCTCACTATGGTGCCCTCGGTGCATTGGGATGCAACTATGAAAATCCTAGCTGGAACTTCCTCTCTATGACATTTTCTCAGCAGCTTATATGCTAAGATGTTTTCACCCATTTTTGTGGTGACATCGTTGATCCTCTTAAGAATAATTCCTCATGTCCCCTTGTCGGTGCATACTTCTTCTTCATCTCTTTTTATAGTTCTTTCTCCCTGGTTTTGTTGTCCAGAAAATGGGCTCGATCCATGCCCCAAGATGGAAATCTTGTTATGCTTGCAATAAGATCTACATCTATCGAGACGATCTTGTCCAACAAGATATCTCCACCATGTGTGACTACTAATAGTTGTTTGATGCATGCACCTGCATACTAACCTCTTCCAAAATGTGTTAGTTCCAACAGACCTAAGATTCATGTTTTTTCCAACCCTGTTGCCCAACAGAGTGGCTGATCCATCGATTCCCCAACTAAATTTGTGCCCACCATCTCCATGTACACTCTCTTTGCAAATTCCAAAAACTTGTCTACGTCTGCTACATTATGGTCAAAGTATTTTAGCTTATCAATATGACCCAACAAGTCTGATCCCACTCGTAGCCCATCTGGTATACACTGTAGAATGATTGCTGTGATTGGTTTCTTGCGAGGTCACCTAGGTACCTGCTGCTTATCTTTCTTTGACGGTGGTGGCTGGATCAAGGTTCTAGTGGCTCCCGATTATGTTTCAGCGTACCATTCTGGCCAACCTGTGACATCCTCTACCACTCCTTTCAGTGGGTGGTATGATATGGTGGTTTGTGACTCATCTGGCTCGATTGCTACTTCCTGATTCATTGTCGTTACATTGACTTTCGAAGCTGCTTCAGTGTTCTCTGGTTGCACCTCCTTCAGGGTTTCTACATTCTAGTTCTGCTGCTCCTGTACCTTTGCTAGTCTATCTATGTTCTTTCCCTCCGGTGTCGGCTGTTGGGTTTCTTCCATTACAGGTGTGGGGTTCACTAGTGCTATGTATGGAGATGGGATTTCATCAAAATTGATGATCTTCGGTGGCTACTGTTCACTTTCTTCCAACTGTACCTATGACCTCGTTTTAACCCTGGTTGGTTTGGAACTTTGGCTTTCTTCTGCTTTCTTTGGTGGTGCCATGGTGGTGAATGTTGAACATTTTCTGAGTTTGGATGGTATCTGTGACCTCTATGAAAGTGACTCTATGCTCCTTAACCTCTATCTCTTTCTGTCTGCTCTCCTTTCACAAATGGACTCTTTGATCTCGCGTCCGTGTGTTGTATGGGTATCCCATGAGGCTTGTCGAGGATGCTTCCTTAATTGTGGGTTCAATGCACCTCCGATTATTTTGTACTTGTCATTACTATGCCTTACCATCTCTAGTTGGTGTGATTAATGTGGCATCTCATCGGTCCTTTCCATCCTTTATTTTTTCCTGACTCCGTCTTTTCATACTACTTTTGCTGTCTTTACGTTTCCCGCTTGTTTCCCTTTTCACATGGCCATTGTGCTTCTCCTCACAAAGTTTGTGTTCCTAAATGCATGTGATATTTCAATGCACTTTGGCTCTGTTGGTATTGTTTAACACATTTTCTTTTTACTGTGTTGTGGGTGGTCGACTGTCCTTGTACAGCTTCAGTCGGCTTTCGTTGATCATACCTCTAAGTTCTGCACCTAATAAGTCTTTCAACTATACAACTCCTCCATCCGTGACAGATTTTACTTCATATGGTCTTAACCAATGCATCCTGAGATTTCTTGGGTGTTGAAATGATTTTTTTTCATACACCAGTACTAAATCGCCTTCCTTGAAAGTTTTCTTCTTGATGTGTCTATCATGCCAATCATTGTCCCTTGCTTTCTGAACTTGTTGGTGGAATCTTGCTAGCATCCAATCTTCCTCCATGGTCATTAACTGATTTAGTCTCTCCTGTACTGCACCTCGTTCTGTCATATGTAATATTGCTGCTACGTGCAAGCTTGGTACTAAGAATTCTAATGGCACCACTGGTTCTTGGTCATAGACCAATTTAAATGGTGTGTTCCTTATCAAATTTTTGCACGTAGTCCTGTAGGCTGATAATACTGCTGGTAACTTGAGGTCCTAGTCGTCCCTATTGACGTTATAGATATTTGTCACCGTGTTCTCCAGGATTTTGTTGAATGCTTCCATTGTGCCATTTGCATGTGGGTGATATGGTGTGCTCTTATGATGATGGACTTCAAAATATTTAGTCATAGTGCTGATGGTATTGTTTATAAAGTGCGTGCCTTGGTCTCTCATCAAAACTCTCAGGAATCCAAATATAGTGATTACTTGTTTGAATAAGAAATGTGCTACTGTTTCTGCGCTGCAATCCTTCACTAGTGTGGCTTCTGCCCATCTTGTTAGGTACTCCATCGCAGTGATAATGTACCTTTCTCTTGTTCTTTTTGATGGTGGGTTTATTGGTCCCACAAAGTCTATTGTACACTTATCGAATGCCTATAATGTTACTTGTGGTCGTAATGGAATCTCCTCCCTTTTGTTGGATTTACCTACCCTTTAACAGACATCACATATTTGAAAATACTCCTTTGAGTCTCTGTGAATTGTCGGCCACCATAGTCCTGCGCGCAGTACCTTCTACGTGGTAGTTTTTCTTGCATAATGCCTTCCTTCTATTCCCTCATGGGATTCTTCTAAGACTCTTGGTCTTTCGTGCTCTAACACATACCTTTGCACGATGCTATTTGCACCCATTTTGTATAAGTGTTCTGCAATCAGTGTATAGTCTGCAACACAGACTACTAGGTTTTTCTTCTGTGTGGTGTTATATTCTTGAGGCGTAGTACCTGTGATCAAGTACTGAATAATATATGCAAAGTAATCATCAATGATCTAGACTGAAAATAGTTGGGCATCTGGAAATTTCCCTTCTAAATTCGTAGGTTCTTCTCCATTTGTGACTCTTGATAGGTGGTCAGGTCCTGCATTTAGTTTTCCTGGCTTGACTATTACTTCAAATTCAAATTCTTGAAACAATAGTAACCATCGACATATTCTCCCCCCCAACATTGGCTTGTTTCCTAGGTATTTCAGGGTTGAGTGATCTATGAACATCTTAAAGTGTTTCCCCAATAAATAATGTCTGAAGTTTTGTAGTGTGTAGACCATAGCTAGGCCTTCTCTTTCTGTAGTCTTGTATTTCTGTTCTGATTCTGATAACTTTCTGCTCACAAATGTTATCAGATGATCCAATTCTCCCGCTCCTGGTTGTGCCAATATATCTCCAAGTGCTATGGTTGATGCATCTACATGTACGTGGAATGTCTTCTCCCAGTCTGGAAATACTAATATTGGTGTGGTGACCATCTTTTCCTTTAGGGTATCCAGACTGTTTTGACACTCGTTGTTCCATTGAAACGTTGTATCCTTTCTTAACAACTTTTCCATTGGTGTAGTAATCTATGCATACCCTTTGATAAACTTCTTGTAGTATCCTGTGTGTCCCAATGTCTCTCTTAGATGACAGACTATTTTTGGTGTTGGTAAGTTAACAATTACTGCAATCTTTGCAAGATCTACGAGTAAACCTTGTTTTCATACTATATGGCCCAATAATATCCCAAGCAGTGTTTCGAATATGCATTTATTTATGTTCAATGATAGCTGGCACTGTCTACATCTTTCTAACATTAGTCATAAGACTCCTACATGTTCTTTCAATAAACTGTAGATTGTCCAATCATCCATGTATACTTCGAGAAACTAGTGGATGAATTCCTTAAATGTAGCTATGGCTACTCTAGAAAATATTGCTGGTGCATTTTTCATTCCAAATGGCATGACTATGTACTGGTAGGACCCCCATTCTGTCGTGAACATGGTCTTATATATTTCTTCCTGCGCTATCTTGATCTGATGGTAGCTTGAGAATCCATTAGTAAATGAGTAAGCTTCATTGCCTCCTATGTTTTATAACACTTTATTTGTGAAAGGTGTAAGGAATGGGTCATGTAGGCATACATCATTCAACTTCCTCAAGTCAATGCATATCCTGATCCCTCCTTGTTTCTTGTTTTGAGCTACCATTGTGCTTATCCATTTTGATTCTTTGACCAGTTGTATGATTATGGCTTCGAGCATCTTGTCGATCTCGACTTTTACTTTCATCTTATATATCAGATTCAATCTATATGGTCGTTGTCTAATTGATCTCGTTCTAGGTCTGAGTGGTATCTTCATTTCTCCTAGCTCTCATGCTATACCCTTCATCTATGTAAATGTTGTGGGAAACAAGTCGTTGTATTCACGAAATAAATCTGTTATGCTTTCTATCATTTTATCATCCCAGTAATCTCCAATGCTGGCCATCTTGGGATTCTTAACTGCCCCAATGTTTACTTTCTTTACCTTGATCGGTATGACAATAACTTATTATTCGATAGGCAGTCCTTCTACTTCTCTTTCACCTTCTGCTTATTCAATATGAATATTGCACAGATCATCTTCATCTGGTGCTTCCTCTTGCACATGGTAACATGCCAAAAGTTCCTTAACTATCTTTCTATTCTATTGTTGTTCTTATGTGATAAGTTCTACTTCTAGTTATTTGATGAATATCACTCCTCTTATCTATTTAAGAGTGACATCTATGTTGGGGTTCTCATGCTCGAATGAGAAAGTAGCTGTAAAATTATGTTGCAATGTCATCCAGGTCATAGTTCCCTTGCCCAATTCCTGGTCTGTATACCAGTTCGCTGGTATTCCCTCTAGAGTGTGTATGAAATGACGAGGCCATTCCTCTGGGGTTGTCATTTTCCCCAATGTTCTGCACTCCTCCAAGTGTTCTTCTGGTGCCCCTTGTCCATCATACTTCTGCTGCTTTTTGTTTTTCTGTTCTGTGCCAAACCTTATGTACAGTAACCACTTATATTGGTACCAATTTGTGATTGTCTCTTTGTGTGCACCCCACCATATTGCTGGTGTGGCTTGGAGTGCTATATCTAGTACTAACAGTCCTTGGTTCTCTGAAACTTCATCGTCATATTGTGCCAAGAATGTTTCCAAATCATTTATTCTATATAAACTGGGTGGTTCCTGTATTTCTGTGTCTACCCATATTACTATGTGGTCTACTCTTGCACATATTCTCGTGGACACTTCATGTAGCCTTTGTTGCCAGTTCTCTAAACTGTGGTCTGATTCTGTTGCACATGAATTAATTATCTACCAACTGAGTATTTTGTCTGCAGTTGGGTTTACATTATCCTCATCCTACGCAGTTGTTCTGTACAATTGGCCGATTTCCTCTAATTCCAAACAAGTAGGTTATAAAAACCTCTCCCCCTCTGATGGGTCTAATGGTGCGATAACCTTGTATTCTCCTGACTCAAATGTTATATTTCTGGTTTTCAAGTTGATTATGGCCTATTTTTCGGACGCCCATTCCAAAACAAGCAATGCTGGGTATGGTGTTGTGCCATCCATTATTTCAATGACTTCAAAATATGATTTAGTATGTACCCTGTCTAGGTCTATTGTTACTCCTTTCATTCTATTGATTGGTAAGACTCTGTGTTGGTTTGCTAGTTTTAGTTGAACTGGTGAATATCCTAATGTGGGCTCTCCCATGCATTTCCATGTCTTCTTTGGTAATAAATTGACCTTAGATCCCAAATATAGTATGATGTCTCCCATGTTGAAGTCTCCAATGTTTGCATTCAATCTGAACTCCCTACTTGTTCTTCTCCCAGTATGCAGGCGATTGACTGTTTTTGGTTCTAGTTTTCTTCTGTCTCCATACTACATTTTTCTAGTATGTTTTGCAATATTTTCATAGATGATGGATCATTTAATACTTTTACACATGATTACAAAAAGCCTTTGATTGTACTTACTTTTCCAATGGAATGTATTTCATTGGTATGATCCAATAACATAGGCATTTTGTATTCTAGTTCTTCCTTACTTTGTTGCAGAGTTGAAGTCATCGCAATGTCCTACTTCTAGAATTATTTTCTAGCTTCCTTAAATATCTCCTTCTCCTTCTGTGTGTGGAACTTATTCCTTGGTTCGTGGTTCTTTTTCACCCATTGATTTTTTTTTGGCTCTTGTTGAACAATGTCATCCCCTGTTTTAGCTCCTCCGTAAGTAACTATATTGATATTTCGTCCTTCATCCCTTGCTTCGAATGAGATCCACTGAACATTATGGTTGTTCTGGTTCCTCTTTTCCTAGATCTTTACTAGTAGTGTCAGACATTCCTCTGTATCATGGTTCGATGCATGAAAATACATACAAGTTGCTGGTGGAAGCATACATTCTCTTGCATAATGTCCTAGTTGTTGACAGTTGTGACATACCACTGGTCCTCTACCTCATCCAAAACCTCCTCTCTCTCATCCTCCACCTCTATAGCATGCTCGATATCCTCTCGGTGCTTTATACTAAGGAGCCTGATTAAAATGCATGATATTTGATCCAGGTGGATATTGGTGGCCACCCACCTTTTACGACTGACCCAAAACAATTTTTTGGCAATTTTGGCAATTTACTATTTTTAGCAGTTTTTAACTTTCGAGGCCAATTTGAGGGCCCAAATGAAGGTTTTTCGAGATAGAGGTTCTAAATGATAGCCTACAACATGATTGATGACAAAAAATGAATCTCCTCGATGACACATTTCCAACAGGCTATCATACACCTAAAACGAAGATTGTATGCAAAAGTTACGACCCTGGGAAGTTAATGCACTAACTTACCCAAACGGGGCCCACATGACTTTTGGCGCTTCATCTAATAGGGTTATGTTTTTGGATGTCTATAGTTTTTGGAATTCCTTTTTATTGTAAAAATGTCTTCAGAGCCTCATTTTAATAATCTTCTTGCGAATGCGAGTAACCATCACATCTCTTCTCAGAGATAAGCTGCCACTATTCTAGTGAGTCTTTCACTTTGTATTTTTATAGTCTCTGTACATTTATTTCGTTAATAGAAATCGTGTATTACTGCATATCTGTGTTTATGGTTACATCTATGATACATTTCTGTTATATTATTGAATATATGTGATGTCTCTGTGAATTTCTTTATTATATCTCCGCTCTCATTTCGTGCTGAAAATAATCCAGATCAGTGGTATCAGAGCAGTCTGCTGTTGATCATTTTTCAGTGCATGTCCTCGATGAGGTCCAAGTATGACAAGTTGGGTCTTGAGCTTGTCTCTCTTGAAGACAATCTCTCCCACACACCTAAGAAACCCTCAATAGCAGAAGAAAAGAAAAATGACAGAGAAGATGATCCTATCAGTTTGTTGCTTGAGCAAGCTCTCATGTGACAGAGGGACGGAATGATGGAGAATTTTTCTGACATCCTTCAATGCCTACCAATAGAAACATGCACATCTTCATCAAGCGACCACTTTGGAAGCACCTCACATTTCAAGGTACAAGTTAATTTTGATATTCCTGTATTTGAAGGACAGATAGATGCAAAATCCCTAGACAAATGGTTAAATATGCTAGAAGGTTTTTTCTTTGTTCACAATTTTTTCGACAGAGAAATGATCACCTTCACACTCCTTAAATCTCTCCCTCATCTCAAACATCGGTGGGAAACTTACTGGGAGAAAATTTCCATAGAGGAGTCTGGAATATATGGGGTTGGGCCCACTTGGGATTTTTTTGTGGATGTGTTAAATGAACAATATTACCCTATTGGAAACTATGAGGAACAGTACATGAGATGGACCACACTGCAACAAGAAAGGGGCCAAGCAGTTTCAGATTTCACCAATACCTTCCATACCTTGTGTACCAAGCTGGGTATCAAAGACTCCGAATGACATTTGGTTTTGAAACATCGTGGGGATCTACACAGATACATCCAAAATAAAATGGATTTTATGGAAATCTCATCACTCGGTGTTGCTTATCGATATGCTATTAAAATCGAGCGAAAATTTAAGCACCAGAACAAATAGGAGTTCGGGTCTGCAAATCCCTAACAATGAAAGTTTGATAAAGACAGTCCTAACAAACAGTCTCCCAAAAACCCATCCAAGCCACAGGAAAAGAAGGGTCACGGGAAGAAAAAGAAGGACACTGAAAAATGGTGCAATTTCCACAAAATCCCCTGGCACAACATTGTTGAATTTCACTCAAAACAGTCATTGGTGGCCGAGATCAAAGACAAGGAGATGAACCCTGATTCAGAATTTGATTATGAAAATACTGGTAAAGGACAGATCATTGACGTAGACCCTACTTCTATTGTCGCGACCACAACAATTCAACCAGAAGAACCAACAGATCCTAAAGAGGGGGAGCACCTTTTTCATTTATAGATGTGGGTGAAGGGGACCCCGCTAAATTTTATTGTTGATAGAGTAAGAAAGAAGAACCTCATCTCAGCAAAGTTCATCAAACAGTTGGGATTGTCGACAACACCACACCCACAACCATACAACATTGGGTGGCTTCGCCAAGAACAAGATCTCCGTGTCAGCCAATAGTGTCGATTATCATATGACATCCAACCCTTCAAGGATGAGGTATTATGTGATGTGTCCCCACTAGATGTCTGTGATGTGATCTTGGGCCAACCATTTATGTGGAGACACCATGTTGTTTATGAGTCTCGACCCCGTAGTGTCATTGTTACTTTGGGGGGTCATCTCTACAGAATACTAGAGGTAGTTCTGACTACTACTCCACCTAAAAAGTGTTGCAAGGTAGTATCTCATACTGCAAAATTCAACTTCTTCACAATATACTCAAAAGGAGAACAAAAGGACACTGCAACCACTACAACCTTGCCCCAAGAACCTTCTATCCAACAGAAGAAGGTCGACAAGGTTGAAGCAAAGCACACAGATTCCTTTTGCACATCGTCCTCTCATGTATCTCGACTTGTTGAATAGCCTCAGTGCCAACAGGTTCATGACATACTTCCACAAACTGAGCAGTGCGACGTCTCCAGCAAGGCAAGCAGCTCACCGAGATGCAGATTCGACAAACGATTTTCCCTCTCCCCTAGGAAATCAATGCAATGGAGACCATTTATTCCTAAGGAGGGAGGATTGATCTAGGTGGATATTGGTGGCCACCCACCTTTTCTGACTGGCCCAAAATAGTTTTCTGGAAATTTTGGCAATCTACTATTTTTAGCAGTTTTTAACTTTCGGGGCCAGTTTGAGGGCCCAAATGAAGGTTTTTCAATATATAGGTTCTCAATAATATCCTATGACATTATTGAGGCACAAAAATGAATCTACTTTACAATACCTTTCCAACGGGCTATCATATTCCTAAAATGGAGATCGTATGCAAAAGTTACGACCCCAGGAAGTTAATGCACTAACTTACCCAAATGGGGCCCACATGAATTTTGGCGCTTCATCTCCTAGGTTTAGGTTTTTGGATGTATATAGTTTTTGGAATTCCTATTTATTGTAAAAAGGCCTTCAGAGCCTCATTGTAATCATCTTCTTGCGAATGTGAGTAGCCATCACATCTCTTCTTAGAGATAAGATGCCACCATTCTAGCGAGTCTTTCACTATGTGCTTTTATAGTCTCTGTACATTTCTTTCATTAATAGAAATCATGTATTACTATATATCTGTGTTTATGGTTGCATCTCTGATACATTTATATGATATTATTGAATATTTGCGATATCTCTGTGAATTTATTTATTATATCTCCACTCTCATTTCGTGCCAAAAATAATCCGGATCAATATTGTACTAAGACTATGCCATGTTGTACTGTGGATGTACGTTATTATATGGTTGTTGTGTAGTATTATACGTCTACTACGCAGTGTTGTATGGAGCTGGAACTTGATTAAACTATGGTGCAACTTGCCTAGTCATCATTTAAGCCTACACTCTATATGCATTTGATGTCATTTCTCACATCAACTCCATAGTTCTACAATCTTTGTCGTCACGTCCTACTGACTTGCAAAAGGTGCAATATAAAATATTTGGGACTGTCTGGTATTTTTGCATCATCGAGTAATGATATGGGCCATGACCTGGTTTCTTGCATACTTCACACCATGGTCCTCCTGTTGGTAACGGGTTTGGAATTCTTGTTGCCATATACGACGTGAATGTTGGGCATTAGTTCTTGTGGTGTCCTTTCATCCTGCATGTAGTACACCAAACGACTTCACGTTTATCCTTATTCTTATTCTGGTTGAATTGGAATGTTAGGTTATTCAAATCCTCCTTTAGTTCTTCAATAGATGGATCTTTCTATTGATACTGATTTTCTTCCAGTTGTAGGGCTTCCTATAGAGCCTCTTCCCGCGTCTGAAACTTTTGTTGTTGCAATGGGTATTTTAAGTGTGGGAGCAATGAATTAACAAATAAGTGCCAATGCTGCATATCGATCATGAGGTATTTCAATTTCCCCTTCATTCACTTGAATCTCTGGTCGATCTCCCATACATATTCTCCTAGTTTCTATCGGATTTCTATCATCTCATTCATGTATTGATCCTCTGAGATCGACTTCTGGATCTCATTTATCAATAACTTCTTAATGTCTGTTAGTGTCCTTATTGTCCCTGGTGCACTGTTTGTGTCGAGACTCATGTACCATTCTAGTACATGGTCTCTTAGCATAATAGATAACTATGCAACTTTGGTATCTTCATCAGTGATATGATTTTCCTCCCAGATCTTTGCACAAATTAATAAGTGTTTCTCAGGGTCTTCTGCTACTTCTCCTCGAAATTATGGTAACCTAATGGTGGGATCATGTCTTGCCATTCTGAACATTGAATTGCTGCCTCCACATGGTGTAGATACTTGACTAGTGATGCTTGAACTGGATCCTCCAATTGTTGCTCCTTGTGTAGATGTACTTCCTACTGTCGGACTTCTTCCAAACTTTGTTTGTCTAAACAATGGTGTTCTCTTTGGTGTATTAGTCGCACATGGGTTTATGGGTTCCACACTGACATTAATATGGATAGGATTGCTGCCTTATATTCCCTTTCTTGGACCTTTTTTCTTCCTCTCATATGTTGCACACGATATTTCCTCAATCTTCTCCACAGCCCAGAGATCCTCTACCTCTTCCTCATCACTCACCAGGCCTTCCCTAGTGGCTACGACTGTCTTCTTAGAATTCGCTTTGTATTGGTAGGGTACTCCACTACGTGTCTTTCCAATTGTCTCCAAGATCCACCAGATCTGGTTGTCATCCATCATGATCAGGTCCAAGGGTTACTCCTTCTTTCCCTTATCCTTTCCTCCTTCCATTTCTCCTCTTTCTGTCAATGATTCCCCCCTTCCCCCATGCACGTAGGGAAATTTAGTTGTCTGACTCCATTGTCAATACACCTTTGTTGTATAACAATATCTTAATAGATGTATATAGTGATATAATGTACCTTCCTTAAGGTCCTTGTAGAAATTCTTGCTCTTCTACTCTATACGACTTCGTTGTGTTGACTACAAATTCTGTTATGAAACCTGCCACAATACTGTCAAGCCAAAAATATACAACATGGGTGAATTTGTTGTTGACTTGATGTAACTGCTCAATCTATACTGGGGTCCATTCGAGTTGTCCAATATGGTTCATTGCATGATTATCCTTCAACCTTAGTATCCACTCCTGCAGTAAGTGTGGAAAATCACATAAAAAGACTTAGTGTAAATTAGTAAACACGAATTTCTCAAGATATTTCCGGGGTGTTATTCCAGGGTTTCTGTTATCTTTCTGTGAAAACTCTAGCTCTTTGGTTCTTAACCAAGTTTCAATCTCTTCTTTTGTGGGATTCCATGGTCTCAACATTCCCTTCTAATGGCTCATTGCTCTCTGCCCTAATATTTTCTTTATCTGCCTCCGAAAGGTCTTCAACTTGTCTCATCTACTCAACCCACTCTCATTTCTACCAACATAAACATAACCATTTGTTGGTTACTTATTATTCTTACTTACTAAGTTTGTATTGACCCAGGGTTCATGTCTGTTTGCGTTTCCAACAAAGCCTCTAAAACTATCGGCCCTCCAGGTAAACCAGAAAGAAACACAACATGCAGAATGCACTGCGTAGTATCACCTGAGATAGCTTTAATGGGTGGCTGTAATACTCAAGTGTTTAATGCCTAGGATTGAGTGTGAGATATGAGAATTGAATATTGAACCATTATTATAACTAGTAAATACAATGTACTGTTATTGACAAATAAGTAGGAATTATAAAAACTCATTCATTAATCATAACAATAACTACTGAAGAAAATAAATATATGCATGCATTCATCACATAACACAAATGTTACCGCAGTTCACCCCCTCCTGAGCTACGTCCACAAATATTTGGCTCTCATCTCTTTTATTATAGTATTTCTGCATCTACAACGCCACGTGCCCTACAATCCTTCACAGTTGGGGAAGATCTATATGAGGCAGACTAGATCGCACTAGGCTCCCCAGCCTGCGATTTAACCCTCAATATCTACCCTCCTTTGTCCTCTCTATCTCAATAACTTATACAAAATAGATCATACAACAAAATATCACATAACAGTTCGCTACAACAGTTCTTTTTGCAATAACAACTTATCTCTATTGTATTCCAACCCTTACAAAAACAACCCGATAACAACCCTATGATACCTAAGTATCTATATTTATACGTTTTCTGGCTCTTTAGCCCTTACAATTCATCACCAAAACCCTAACCCTACCGTCGTTAGGTCTTCCTCACATGCACGTGTGCTATTCTTCCTTCTAGCTATCTCTTTCCTCGTGCATGATTTCCTTCCCCAAAATGCCTTGCGTTTTCGCTTCGTTCTACCTCCAACAAGGGGTTTTCAGTTACATCTTTGTAGACTTATGTAACAAAACATGTAGTAGCTTACAAAACATACACTGGGTGACTCTTCAAAAGATAAGATATCATCATCTCTATATTGGGAAGAGGCAGACAAATTTCTCTGTTGCAAGAAAATCATGCTAAAAAAGGTGATTTTATTAAATACCATGCAGTATTGAATTTATATCCAACAAAAAAGTACAAATTTGAATAGCTCTTACAGGTGGTGACTCATCAAACATCTCATGTGGCATACTCCAATTTTTGTCCTTAATGATTTTGTTGCAAACAATTTTTTTAATGCATATTTTTTCCTTTGATTGAGCGTTATATTCATAAACATGTCTTCTAAAACGTTCCAAGGAATTTGCACTCAACTCTTCAGAACTTTTCACCCCCTATAACATGAAAACAAAAATCAGACATCAATAAAGCATAATTTAATGAAAATATTCGAAAATAAAATGTCATTAAAAAAATAAATTACCACTTTTTGAACCTCTTTTCGAATGGCATTAGTCTCAACAATCTTTCTATTCTTCTTATAACGATATTTAATGTCATAATTTTTTCGATATTGATTTCTTTCCAATTTGGTTTGAGATCTAATCTTGTACCGAGAGCCACGTGGCGCGCCAACATGCAATGTTATGGGTCCCCAAGAATGTACTTCTTTTATATGTTTATTAAATGTACTACGCTTGCTACGTCACAAACCATTACATTCACTGACCAAGCAGTAAACGTAGTTGTATCCATTTTTGTCCTTAAGAACTCTATAATTTGAATCCTCCCGAAATAGTTATCCAATTCTATATTTAGTTCATGTAATACATTATGACACTAATAAGACCATATTATCTATCCAATAAATAAATAAGCCAATAAATAATCAAAACTTCAATTTTTTAGATAAAATAAAAACTTGTAATACAACCATCTTATTCAAAGATGTGATTTTTATCCAACTTCTGTAGCAAGACAATAACCTACAAAAATAATCATGTATTTATCTTAGTAAATGTTAGGAAAAATAATCAAATTCTACAATAATAATGTTTTTCATGCAGAGTGACACCCCATGTAGAATCAATAGGTATTACTCTATATAACTTACTTGCAATAACTTAAAAATTCACATCTTTCTAATTGAATCACTTCCTCCCCAAAATTTAAAAAGAAATACAAAATAATGCTACAACTTGCAATAAACTCGAATTGATATAAACTAAACAACAAAGAACAACAAAGTAAAGCAATCAGAATATGTTTGAGTTGTAAATATTCATAAGTATACTTATATTTCTTGAATTTATTATTTTCGTTTAAATATCCCATGGAAACTTAGCAATATAACTTGTGTATTTTCTAAAGAGGGTAAGGATGCACACATTTAGCAAATTTATCAACAATGTTGAATTTGTAACAGATGGCTTGGAGGCTGCACTGATATTGAAATCTAATTAAACATAATTAGCTTTAATATAATTAGCATGGTTTAGGGAAGCCACAACCTAGGAGATGCTCAACTTGCAAGGAGAGAGTAGTCATAGACTAGAAGAGATCGGTTTGTTAGTTTGAGGAAACAATAGGTCCTTGAGTCTCGACCTGCAAGGAGGAGGAGAAACCACAATTTTGTGGACAATTACAGGTCTATTGGATAGTATTTTGAGGGTTGGAACATGTCTGTTATAGTCAACGATTTGAGGAAGATTTGAGGTTGTTATGGGACTATTACAACTAGACAAGAGGGAATTTTTGAGGGCTGAACATCTAGCCACAGGTGTGTGTGAGGCCATGACTTGTTCTGAGTACAGGAGAAAGGGACAAAGGCTTAAGGAGGAGTTGTAGCCCTATTTATGGTGGAAAAAATCTAGGCTGCAACCTAAGGGAGTTAGGCCACAGGTTCCTAGGGATTGGTGCAAGAAATTATAGAGGCATATAAGGGTTTGGAAGGGATGATTAGTGCCCTAATTTGTGGAAATGAAAATGCTCATCCTGCAGATGGAAATGAAAATGCAAAACCCAAAAAAGAATAGACATGGAAATGATCTTTTATGAAAATACATGAAGGCTGGAAATGCAATTTGAGAGTGTGGATGAAATAACAATTTTGGATTGTTTTTTTTACTTTCTTTGGAAAGGGTTGAAAATGAAACCTCAATATTAAACATGAGAACTCGAAATGCATGTCAATAAATACCACAAAGGACCTGAAGATGAAATTTTGAAGCAGGCACAACAAAGAGTTGAGAATGTGAATTCAAGCAAAACATATGTCAACTCCAAACTGAAATACAATATTAGGTCTTGAGTCCTAGTTGGAGGAAAAATGACCCATGGCACTACTCAAGTGACAAAATTATGGTGTGTAAATGTATGGAAGAACATAAGTGCCAACCATCCATTACATGTCCATCTCCTTCATTGATTGGATAGACAATAAATGACAGATTCTAAGGTTGCATTTTTTTTTTCTTTTACATTGGCTATCCCTTTGTTAATTCTCATTTTGCAAGATGGTTGGTTAAATTGCCCCATCAATATTTTAATGCAATTCCCTTCCCCCAATGAATACAAAAAGAAATGACACCAAGAAGAAATAAATCTCAACAAAACTCAAACAGGAAATAAAAAAACTTGGACTAATGATGGAGGACCTACAAATGAGTTAGGTAGCAACAATCTAAGACCCTCAATGCAAATGAGTAGTTGCAAAACTCTTCAACTTCCCTCACTTTTTTTTTTTTTTTTCAAGGCTTTTCATGTTGTTTCATGTCCATGTTTATGTTTGTTGGGATTTGCACATTTTATTTATATATATGAAAACATAGATGAAAAATCAATGTTATATATGGAAAAACATAAGCACCCACCATCCATTACATGTCCATCTACTTCATTGATTGGATAGACAAGAAATGGAAGATTCTAAGGTTGAATTTTTTTATTTATTTTACATTGGCCATCCCTTTGTTAATTATCATTTTGCAAGATGGTTGGTTAAATTGCCCCATCAAGATTTTAATGCAATGCCCTTCCCCCAATGAATACAAAAATAAATGGAACTAAGAAGAACTAAATCTAAAAAAATCTTAAAGAGGAAATAAAGGAACTTGGACTAATGATGGAGGATCTACAAATGAGTCAGGTAGCAACAATCCCTCAATGCAAATGAGTAGTTGCAAAACTCTTCAATTTACCTCAATTTTTCTGACTTTTTTTTTTTCAAACCTTTACATGTTGTTTCATGTCCACGTTTATGTTTGTTGGGTTTTGCACATTTTGTTTATATATATGAAAACATAGATGAAAACTCTGTGTTATATATAGTTCCAACATTAAATAGGTAAGACAATGCATGCTGTAAAAAATTATGCATCTCACATGCCAAAAATTAACCCTTGTCATTGCACACACAAAAAATATCAAAATACTATACACACACACAAAAACATGCACACACACATATATATGTGTATGCATGCATGCATGTATGTATGTATGTATATCCATCCTTGAAACAAAATTAGCCATATAGCTTATCGTGAAACAAGCATGATTATAATTGTAATGACACTAATAATTATCAAAGGCACCGTAAGGTATTGGGTAGTATAAATAAACCCAATGGCCTGAACTTCTAAATACTTTCCTCTTATTTCAAAATCTTTTGAAAGGCTCCCAACTCCATCTCAAGTGAAAATGCCATCAAACAATCAACAAAGCATGAAAATATTCAAGAGCATGTTCTTCCATTATTTAAAAAAAATTTAACTAAAATGCAGTCCTGCAGTAGAGTTATTCGATAAATTTAAATTATTATGGAAAACACAGATCCCCACAAATTAACCCACTAATAAATCACTTAGAAAACTAGAAAATAAGTATGGAAAATAAGTTTTTTAAGAGATTGTGACACAAACCCCCTGCCCCTCACAGAGTCTGCTTGACCTCTTGGTCAAGGATCAAATATAAATTTCAGAGTCAGATTGACTCTTAGGCTCTTGCTAAACCCAGATTTTAGTTTACACAGGCCCTCCTTAGTTCTCTGCTTTGAGACTCATGGGTGCTTTCCTAACACTTTTTTCCCTTTAAAAAAAATATTTAAATGACTGGTGCTAGCTCCCTCTACTAGACCCCTTCCCTCATATGTCCTTGGGATGTGACCTGGGGCTTAAACCAAAAGGCGCTAAGCTTTGGGCTTTGGGACTCTTGGAAACCAAATCCTCTCTAGGCTCCCAAAGTATCCAATAGTCGAAGCTACAGATCATGCACCACATGCCCTCCTTAAATTGACAGTCGGGGTGTGATTCCGGCCCCCAGGCTGCATATGCCTTCAGCTCATGCTCCCCTTATCCCTTTTCTCCCAAAGTGTTAGAACTCCCACTAATTCATATTGAAAAATTTGCGACGACCACTTGCGACGAAAGTACTCTTTCGTCGCAACATGCAAGATAAATAGTTCAATTTTTCTAAATCCACCCCGTATTCGTCTCTATCTCGATGCATGTAGTTTGACTAAATTATTATGGTCAATGTTCTTCGCAAGAGTGACGAATTTAGTTTGTCTATCACAAGAGAGATGAATTACCTAACCTTAAAATTGACCATTAAAAATGACCTAAAATAAATATATTTAAGTCACGTTCATCGCAATTGCGATGATAGTGACCTAAAATTGGACTATAAATATTTGTCGCTTTAAATATGTTGCAACAATCTTGCTATAAAAACGACGGTTCCAAAAAGGGTATTTTTGTGAAGAAAAATGTCACATAATGTTGTTATAGGTGGGGAAAAAAGTAAAGCGGGTGAAAATGATGATGGTAGATGTTATTTCCCTTGTAAAAAATGTTGCCTCAGATGTCTTGTAAGAATTTTAATAGAAACAACTATAAAACATTGTAGGAAATATGGTCACATTGATGGCGGATTGAATGAATCATGGTAATTAGCTATATATTCATTATATTTTTTTATTTTGTCAATTTTATATAAAATTATATACAAACACACACACACACACACACACACACACACACACACACATATATATATATATTGTTTGAATTTTTGTTATAGTATACACTAAATTTGCATGATTGTTTGTAATTATAAAGTTAGAGTTTCCCTCTAACTTTCCACAGAAAATTTCACCAAGTATTAGTAGAAATGATGTTGTACAAGCTGGGAAACATCATAATGACCAAGAAAGTGAGGATCTCATGGAAGAAGATGATGGGACAAATCAAGTTAATGATCCCATGGAAGAAGATGATGGGACAAATCAAATGATCCAAGATTTGTTTTCGCAGCGGGATGAGGATGGGGAAAATGTTGGTATTTATGATGAACCTCTATTATAAAAGGCAAATAAACAACTTCATGAAGGATCAAGAACAAATATTCTCTCCGCTACATTGTTTCTAGTGAACTTAAAGGTTATGAATAATTTGTCGAACACTTGTATGACA
>ML817979.1:256103-269226 GCA_009831015.1 Picea engelmannii
TACTAAGGCCAATGCCTTGTCAGATGACATGACCTATAGAAAATCCTCTCTGGAAATGGGCTTATGATAAAATTTAAGTCGGTGTCCATTTACCACAAAGGAGACTTGTCCATCATCAATTGTTTTAATTTTTACAGCTCCATTGTCATATATAGTGTCTACCTCGTAAGGGCCCAACCAAGGGATGGTAAGTTTTCCTTTGATGGTTTTGAACTGAGAATCAAAGAACATGGCCCAATCACCAGGCTGGAAGTGTTTCTTTTTAATAATCTTGTCATGCCACTTGCTCCTCTGGTTTTGGATCAATATTGTCCATTGGATGGCATCTTGCATGATTTCATCCAACTCATTCAACTGTAGGGCTCATTGCTTCTGAGCCTCATCTAGGTTCAATCCTAATTCTGTGGAAATAAAGAAGGTCCTTACTTGGAATTCTATTGGTAAAAGTACTTGTTTCCCATACACTAGCTCATAAGGGGCATGCCCAGTGGTATTTCTCCAGGTAGTTCGGTATGCCCACAAAGCCTCTGGGAGCCTATCAACCCAATATCAGTGATGTAACTGAACAATCTTGGTTAAGATGGCTTCCATAACTTTGTTTGTGGATTCTACCTGACCATTGGCTTGTGGGTGGTATGGAGAAGATTTACAATGTTTAATCCCATATTTCTTTGTTAGCTCTTTCATCATCTTGGAAGTGAATTGAGTGCCTTGGTTGATAAAAATTTCACGAGGGACATCAAAGCAGATAAATATGTCTTCATAGATGAATTCGACAATAAACTTCTCTGTGGCCCTAAATATGGATTTTGCCTCTATCGATTTGGTGACATAGTCCGTACAAACCAAGATAGAGTTCTTCCTATGGGACATGGGTGAAATTGGTTCTACAAAGTCGAGGGCCCATTTTTCAAAGGGTTCTATCATAACTTGGGCCTGCAAAGGCATTTCGTCAGATGATGTAGGTATTCCTGACCTTTGGCAACTATCACAACTTCTCACATACTTGGAAACATCTTTGAAAATGCTAGGCGAATAGTAACCTGAATGTAACACCTTCTATGTTGTACGTTTGTCAGAGAAATGGGCACCACATGGTCCATCATGACAAATTCGTAGTAAATCAGGTACCTCATCCTCTCGGACACATCTACGAATAATCAAATTAGGACCTGTGCGAAAACTATCATGACCAACCCAAGAAATTAGCACTTTGTGTAATAATTTTCCACTTTTCATGAGGTGACAAATGAGACGGTAACTTCCTAGTGGAAAAATAGTTTTCCATATTTGTAAACTATGGGGTATTGACAGAGAGGGAAAAGAGGTGCTCATATGGGAAACTATCATTTATAGGGATATCATCATCCTCATTGTTTATTCGGGAAAGAAAGTCAGCTACTACATTATCCTTTCCAGGTCAGTCAAGCACAATGATATTAAATTCTTGGAATAACAAGAGCCACCTAGTTACTCGACCATTAATTATAGGTTTTTTCATGAGGAATCTAATGGTGGAATGGTTGGTGTGTACAAATACTTCATAACCTGTAATGTAATGATGAAATTTGTTAATAGCATGAACAACTGCCAAGAACTCTTTCTCAGTGACTGTGTAGTTCAACTCGGCAGGGGACAAGTTATTGCTTACAAAATAAATGGCATAGGATTGTTGGTCCTCTTTCTGCCCTAATACCCCTCCTATTGCTATGTTGGAGGCATCAATGGATATATGAAATGGGAGAGTCCAATTGGGCCCTCTAAGAACTAGTGCCACAGATAGCTTGGCTTTCAGGGTTTCAAAGGCATTTTGACAATGCTCAGTCCAAACAAAATCAACATCTTTTATCAATAATCCAAACATAGGTGCAACAATCTTTGTAAAATTTTCAATAAACTATCGGTAATATCCAACATGTCTAAGAAAGCTTCTCACCTGTTTTTGATTCTTGGAGGGTGTAAGTCTGACAATGACCTCAATCTTTTCAGGATCAACTTTTATCCTTTTAGATGAAACATGATGTCCTAGAACCATTCGTTCAGTTAACAACATTTTTCATTTTTCATGGCTTAGAGATAGGTTCATTTCCTGACATTTGATGATGACTTTTTCTAAGTTATCTAAGGATTCTTGGTAAGTGTTTCCATAGACTGTGAATTCATCCATGTAGACCTCCACACAATCATGAATAAGATCGGAAAATATCCCTAATACTGCTCGTTGAAATGTGGTAGGAGCATTACACAATCCAAATGGTAAGACCCTATAGGCATAGGTTCCCCATGGACAAGTAAAGGTAGTCTTGTCCTGGTCATTGGGTTCTATAAGAATCTGGTTGTACATGCTATACCCATCTAGAAAGGAAAAGTACTTATTTCCAGACAAGGTATCTAGAACTTGGTCAATGAAAGGAAGAGAAAAGTAGTCTTTTAGAGTGGCCTTGTTGAGTTCCTAGAAATCAACACAAATTCTCCATTTCCTAGTCACTTTCTTTGGGACCACTACAAGCGGGGATACCCACTTATTGTCGGATATGGGATAGATAAATCCAACATTTAACAACTTTTGGATTTCCTCCTTGACTATGTCTTTGAGTGCTGGGTTAATCTTTCTCCGGGGTTGCCTAACAGGTGTTACTTCCCCCTGGGTGTATATATGATGGATGCATGTGTCAGGGTGTATACCATTCATGTCAGTGTATTCCCAGGAAAATTCTCCTGATTGTTCTTTAAGGATATCTACTAACTATTTCTGTTGGTTTGTATCTAGCCCAGAGTTTATATGTAAAACTTTCCCTGGACTAATCTCGTAGGGCATAGTATAAGACATGGTAGACTCATCTAT
The DNA here is from genome assembly GCA_009831015.1 of Picea engelmannii. NCBI lineage: Eukaryota > Viridiplantae > Streptophyta > Pinopsida > Pinales > Pinaceae > Picea > Picea engelmannii. The sequence continues at coordinate 258,949 of ML817979.1, forward strand.
CTCAAAAATAAAATATGTCGAAGAAAAAATGGATGGATCTAATTGTTATTGAAATTCTCCCCCAAACATGTACTCAAATTGGGGAAAATACTATGGAAAATCCACACATGTGATAGCAGAAATGAACTGGTTTAGCACATTTTCTGTTGTGTGCTCCTGAAGTGCCCTTGCATGGTCACTTGGAAATACAGGTTCTTCCCAGACCTCGTTCTCATATGGGAATTCAAGCCACCATAGAATCTCCATAATAGGTTGAGTTGGAGGGTAAATGGTGAGCTTCTGGATAGAGATACCATTCGAGATGGTCATTTCTCCTTCTCTACAACCAATCAATGCATTGGATGTGGCTAGCCAAGGTCTTCCCAAAATAATGGGATGGCCTTTGGTAGGATACTTTGAATGAATGACAAGGAAATCTACTGGGTACTCCCATGAGGCTAAAGTAACCATGACATCACCTAAAATCCCTTCAGGTATAACCCTAGTCTTATCTGCTAATTCCAAAATGGTTGGGGTAGGCTGAAGAAGAGGTTGTAACTGTAATTGTTCCAAGGTAGTAGCGGTCATAACATTAATGGCTTCCCCTAGGTCTATGAGAGTGTTTCTAATGGAGACCTCCTTAATGGTTATGGTCACTACGGGGTTTCTTGGATTCCCATACTTTGCTAGCTTTGGCTTCTCTTATATGTACTTAGAGAGTCCTCCTACCAAATGTACTGTAGGGGGGTCCTTTTGCTTCCTACCTGGCTTCTTAATACACAATTATTTGACTACCTTACTATAGATTATAATGTCTTTAATGGCTTGAAGCAGAGGAATATTGACACAAATATTTTTCAATTCATTCAAAATGTCAAATTCTTGCCAGGTGGTATCTTTCTCTATTACCAATCAGTTTGGATAAGGAGGGACCTTCGTAATTTGTGAAGGTTCATTTTGGGGAAGCTTGGGTTCTTGATTCTTCAGGATAATAACATCTTCCCACCTAGTGTCATCTGTGGGTTGTTGGGTGGTTTCTTCTTCTTCTTCTTCCTGGATGACTATTGAAGGTCTCTGCCTATCTAGAACTTTTCCCGATCTTATTTGAATTTCCTTTAATGGAACAGGAGTAATGGCATATGTCAGGAAGGCCTGCATCTCAACATTGTTAAGAGTTTGAGGGGGATTATTATTGGGGTTCGACACTGGATGTGTCGGTAATAGTGATGTTCTCGGGGAGATTTTATTTTGATATTGTAGGGGTTGTTGTTATGGGATAGGAGGTAAAGGTGGTGGAATGAATCCTAGCAGAAGTTGTGGAGTGTTCGATGGGAACTGAGGATAAGGATGGTTGGACATAAGAATAGGTGTATCTTGAGGGTTTCCTAGATTGTGTCCTCCCCTCCATCCTTGAATCCAAGGATGTTGGTACTAAGTAGACCAGGTTTTCCAACCCGGTGAGTTCCACTGTTGTTGTTGATAATAGAGTGGAACTTGAGACTATAGATATGGGTATGTGGGTTGATTCCTAGGCTACCATGGCCTCCTAGGTGCAAAAGAAAACTCCCCAGGATCTCCACTCCTATAGATGACTAATAAACCAGGCAAGGATGGAAATTTTCAGTTGAATGGTCTTCTATACAGAAGCCACAAACTGAAATGTTATCTAATGGACATTCCCTTGAGGAATGCTTCCTTCTGCATCTTGGGCAATATATGTTCATTGATGCATTCTCCTCTTCCTGTTTCTTTTTGAGTTTACGAGTGTCCAACTGAGAACCTATTGTCCTTATGATGTTTGTCTTGAAGTTTTCTAGAAGTTTCCCTATCTATTCTCTTGTAATACAACCTGAACTAACTGGTTTTAAGCTTCTATTGTAAGGGTTCCAAACATTCTTTCCTGTTTTGGCTCTACTCCTTGAGCATTTTTTTCACGTTTCACATGTTTCAACAAATGGTTTATGAGAAATATCACCTGATGCCATCAGGTTAAGAATCTCTAAATATTATTCTGGAATTCTCTTAAGGAAAAGATTCCTAACTGCATCCTCTGGGAGGTCATGGTATTTTGACTTCTGGGAGATATAACCAAATCTTTCCATATAGTCTTCAAGGGTTTTGTCTTCTAATTGTTGGACTTTAAATATGTCATTATGAGAATCTTTGGTCTTGCAGTAGTCTTGGTACTTCTTAAGAAATATGTCTTTCATGGATTCCCAAGACCTAATACTAGATTCTCCCAACCCCATGAACCATCTTAATGCAAAGTCTTTGAGGGTGGCCGGAAAGAGTTTTAATTTCTGGGCATCTTGCACATAGTTGTAGCTCTTGCAAAAAATGTCAAATTCAAATAGGAAGGTGTCTGAATCTTCATTGTTTTTACCATAAAAGGTAGGCACTGTTGAGAGAGGAATATTCTTGATGTTGACATTTGGAGTGGTGTCTAAAATTGGAAATCCGAAGGTAGTTTCGAATTGTTTTCCGGTTTCTTCTTCCTCCCCGTGTCTTACATTGTTATGGTCCTCCTGATCACCCATATTGTCTTGGTTTCCAAAAAGAGAGTACCTACGTGGTTTTATCTTTGAAGAGAACAAAATTTCTCTTTGATGAAAAGGTCTTCCTATTGATTGGATGTCTGGGACTCTACTCAAGCCGATTGAGATTATCTATGCCAAATTTTCTGTGTCAATTTGAGAGATAATTACATTGGCCGAGTGACCAAACAAAATATTCACCTGTTCAGGGTCTATGATATCTTCAAAATTAGGATTCCCTGGTGGTGGTGTAAAAGCAAAGGTTGTATTGTTTGGTTCTGTGGAAGGCTTGAGTCGGATTGCCTCCTTTCCCAATATGTTTGATTCTTCAATTTCTTGTTCTATAGTGCTCCATGTGTTAGTCTTCTCAGAGACTATTTTAGCTCTTTGGGTTGAGCTAGCTTCTGTTTTTTGGTATCGGTTTGTGGATTTTATAAGTGGAGCGTTCCTTTCCCCAAAACGATTGAAAGGAACCTTGGTTCAAAGGTCTAATTTAGATTTAATGTATCTACCTTGTGGGTCTCTAGGTCTATTCATGAAAGAAAACAAAAACAAAAAGGAAAAACTACCATTGGGTTTGGGGGAGCCTGCAATAGCAGATGTGAAGGTTCTTACCTCTCGTCTTAAAGTTCCCCTACCACCAATCTAATGCTAAGGTGTAGGAATGATGTATTTCCTAACTACTTCTTACCTTGAGACAACTCCCCGACAATGGCGCCAAAATGTTAGGTGATTTATATGTACTAAAAAAGACACTAAACTACCCTCAATTAAATTGTCAACCCAGGGTAAGTAAACTTAGAGTTGTAGAAAAATATATGCCAAAGGTAAAAGGCTGGTAGGAGTATAATCTAATTAATGAAAGCAACTATCTAAGACTAATCTATTCAATAAAACCTATCTAATGAGCAAACCCTACTAAGAAACTTGAAACTAGGTAACCTAAGTACTTTTGGGCCAAGGACTAATGGATAGTTCCTAAGAAAGCAAGTAAAAACCCTATTCAAAGAAAACAAGTTCATGACAATAAGCAAAGGTAAACTACTAAGCATAATAAGCAAATGATGAAAGCAAACTACTTTTAACTTTCCAACCTACATTCAATGAGCAACTACCCTATGAAAGAAATTAAATAAGAAAGTAAGAAAAACCACCTATCTAACCTATTAAAGAAAATAGACAAGTAAGCAAAGACACCTAACTAACCTACTAAAGCAAAAGACAAGTGAGAAAAGACAACTATTTATCCTACTAAAGCAAAGGGACAAGTAAGCAAAGACTTCTCATTGAACAACTAGCTAGCCTAAGAGGCAAGTGGACTAAATGCTTGATGCAAAACTATTTCGAATGCATGAGATTAAATCCATTTGATTGAAATCAATGAGGACTACCAACTAAATGCCTAATTTACAATAAACAAAACTTCTCTTAAATCTATGGAAGCAAAAGACTAACTACCCTATAACAACAATAAAACTATATTCTAACCTATGAAAGAAAGACACTCTCTTTTCTGATCTACAAAAGCAAGAAACTATCTTTAATCTATGAAACACTCAAATGTAATGTTGGTGGTTGTGTGAATGCCTTCAGTGGCGATAGATGATATATCGATGACACTTGACAACAAAGGACAATTCCAATGATATAAACTCAACACTAATCTCAATGCAAAAATGAAAGGTATGGATTAAACAATCTAAGGAGAATTTAGCCATGACAAAAGTAATGTTAAATACCCTGCATATTCATGTATAAACCATTAACATCATAATGAGATTATCATTATCTAACTAAGGAATTTAATTGCATTTTAATCTATGAAATGAAATTGTGTAAAGGAAAACTATGCTATGTCTATTCTAATCATTCAAGATATGATGAATTAAAAACATAAATTAAACTCTGATATCAAGAAGTAAATTGACAATTACATTAACCAATAACGAAGCAAATGAAATCTATCTAAAACTGAAGTAAGAAAACTATAACTAAGAACGGGAATTAAATCTATCCATCCATCAACATCCCTGTCAAAGAAACCCAATTTAAAACTCTATTCTATATAATTAAAAATCTGTTTTAAACTAGACTATAAAATCATAAAAGAAAGTATGATCTAACGTCTAACTGCACATGGGGTTAGTGTAGAAACTTGCAAGTTTGTTCCTAATCTACAAAACTAATACATGCTAACACATATCATCATCTAAATTGCAAAATAAAAGAAAGACAATTAAGCTACAACAAATTAATCAATTAGATAAAAAAACACATGTACAAGAAATAAGAAAGAGTAGTTAAATTAAGAAATAGCATAAACAATAGAAATACAATCACCAGACTGCTGGTGCCCCCCCAAACGTTGTGTCTACCTTCTACAAGAACACCACAAACTTCAACAGGCCGAATTCACCATGAAAACATGAAAACACAGTTCTGGCACAATTCTGGCAATGTGAAATGTCAAAACAGAGTAAAAACGAGTTTCTGGCAATTCTAATGCTTATTCTACTTGGTTCTTCTACTTAACAATCATCTGACCACCTCAGTGGTATTTATAACATTTAAAAACCAAGTGGTCAACCATAGGAGGGTCGAACCACTTCTAATTTTGGAAAAATACAATAAATGATGCCATAACTAACAAAACGAATCAAGCCAATAATCGCCTTCTTTGGACAACTGAAATTGAGTTGTCTTGAGCTTAGTAGCTGGAGGGGGCGATCATGAAGAAAAACCATGTGCTCGATTTGTTCATCATTGGCCACCAATGCCATAACCGCCAACTCGCCTTGCGTTTTTGTGCAATACTAGGTGCTGGAACGAGTGTCAGATTGGGTATCAGAATGAGTGTTGGAACGAGTGCCAGATCAAGTGTCAGAGCTGGAAACATGGTGTGTTTTTCCCTGTAACAATAGAAAAACATGAATTAAATCTTGGAAAAAATAGAACATGATGAATTAAACTTGATTTAGTCATTAAACATGAATTACACGTACCTTATGGTGATCATACCGATTCACCATAAAATTCTTCAAAAAGTTCCTTCAAAACGTGCAAAACATATATGTACATGCAGAAAAAATGTATAACAACCATCATAAAAATGATCATATCTCAGGTCCAACAATTCATATATTTTCTTAATGAGCCATCATGTCACCAACAAATTCTTCCCATGAGTATGACCTTCCTCATGATCTTATTTTGAGCACCCATTAGTACCATTGATAGGCATCTTGTTTAAGATAAAATAAAGTAGGAGTCACACATCCATCTTAAGGAACATGGTGGAGCTCAAAATATTGCTCCATTTGGTTGATCCATTATTGTACATCATTTCCATCAAACCTCCTAAGTTCAATTTTTGGTAATGTAAACCGTGGACCGTAGTTGGTGTTGTTGGAGCCTAAATAGGAACTAAATTATGCCCATCATTAATGGATGGAATGTATTTACTAGATTTTTTTTTTCTATTGATTGCAATATCTCTAGAAGATTATTTTCACTTTCAATGAGGTCTATGGAAACATGAACATTAGCTTCTATGATTTGGATCTTCAAATCTTGCATTTTTTTTTCAATTGATCTTCAAGTCCTTGGAATCACTTGATAAAGAACTACGCACATTGATTTTTTACACTATTGATTGTTGATTGCACCTCTTTGGAAGATAGACTTGAACTATCATTAGTGTTTGAATTCTTTCTTTGGATTCTACCCCCCCTACTATTATACCCCATCGTAGCTATTTTATTTTGGGTGGAAATGATTGCGACTTGGAGGATTCCAAAATATCACAATTTATAATGAAAAAATATTTGGTAGATATCCTTTTTTCATTATGGTTTTGAGGCCACAAATTAAAATGGTCACAACTTCATTGATATTTCTAAGAATCACTAATATAACCATAGTTCAAAAACATCATCAAAACTCTACTTTTAATGGTACAAATTTATCATACACTGGCAAAAAAAGCCCAAAACCTTCGATTTATCATACATTGGCTCTTAAGGATTTGGGAAGGTTTGACTCTTTCATACTGGCTCTTAAGGATTTGGGAAGGTTTGACTCTTTCATCTTTCCCTGACTCTCTATAGGTATATATTATTTGACGAGCCACTTGTGTAGTTTGTATGTCTTTCCCTTGGAAATTCATACAATTTCTGATGAGAGCCATAGACCCTATACTACAAAAGAGGGAAGGCTTATGTGAGCTTTTACAGATTTGTCTCCATTACCAAGATTTGAAGCTACTCAACAATGAGTGATTTTTCCACTTATTATCACCATTAGATAACAATAGAGCTTCACACTAAACCTCCCTAGCATAGAGACATTGTACAAACATAATGGTCTATCAATTCCTCAATGAATTTACATGAAATACACTTTCCTGGACCATGCCAGTGCCCACATCAATATGTAGCCTAATAGTTTCAACGTCACCTAAAGAAATTACTAGTAAAATCATATATCATAAGAAAATAGTGCCTAGGATTGATAAGCCAAGGCTCCTACTTTTCTTTCAAGTTCATTTTTCCTTCCACTCATTATCTTTTCAATAATATTTCCATCCTTTATAAAATTAAATGTAGCCATGGTCTCCACATCCCCCAATTGGTCCATGTCATTCAAGGAAAGATATTTCTGCATATTTCTTTGACATCTCAATCAACAGTGGACTCATGATTTGACAAGGTACACACCCCACATAGCAGTGAAATATACTGCCACCAGACATTTAGTCTCAATGGCCTCCTTTAGATTGAAGCGCCATGCCTATGTGGTGTGACAGGTAAACACATTTCCCTTTGCCATCACTTCTCGAAAAATATCTCTGTTCTTCTCAAATTTACACGCAATTTAATTTTTAAAAGAGAAATCCAAAAGCATATTCAATGTAATATGCAGGTTTTACTTTTGTAGCAATGTACTTCCCTTTCAAAAGCTCTTTGTCAAGCATGACCTGTCATTGTGACAACCCGTTATTCAAAGATAACCTTTGTTTATAGATTCAATTGTTTCAATATATTATTTTATTGTAAGCTTGTTTCATTTGCACCAATTCCCATTCCCCACGGTGCATAAATCCTGTAGGGGATTTGTACAAATCTAATCCAAGGTGAATAGACCATGTCCCCTTTTCTGTAACCTTTTAAACTCTCTCCTACTTTTCCATCACCAATTTCCCATTTGTTGTGGCCATATGGACATTAGAGCTATATTGAATAGAGGGAGGAGGGAAGTGAGTGTCTTGGTGGACATTGTGGCATTACAAATAACAATTGTGACAAAATTTGGAGCAATTTTGCATTCCGCGTTAGAAAAAGGATCAAGGAGTGCACTGACCTTAAGCCTATACAAACTTAAGCCATGGAACCCCAAGCCCACCAAGGCATCCAAACCTAAAATATTATGCATTAGGATTAAGTCTAGGTACCATGTTTCTAAGAAAGTTCTTGCATTGGAGATATTTGAAATGACAAATCTGATATTCCTATGGATCTGAAGTATTATTAGAGCCTAGTGAAATCTTGTTTGAGTCCAATTCTCCAAAATACTTGGAATTTTCTTGATAAGGGTGTCTTCTAACTTAGCTTGAAAAAAGTGTAGTGGTCCATGTGGAACACTCTAGAGCCACCACTAATCCTTCCAAGTTCATTCATGTCGATGTTGCATTTAAAATCGACCTCCTCTTCAGAAATTGCACTATGCCTCATTGACCAAAATTGTAGTGTTGGAGATAATCCAACAAATTGTTTTCTGGTCGATGGAATGATTGCGTAGGAGCCCTAATAGCTGAAACCTAGTACTTCGGAGCCAATGCAACTGGCGATTCATGCTTTCGAGTCCTGGTTTGAGTTTTATCGATAATTTCAACTTGCCTCCTCAAGTCATTCAAGGACATGTGGCCAATTTGGTATGAGGGCATAAAATCCAAAATGAGCATCATAATGTTGTTCTGTAAGCTCTCACATGTATGTTTGGCCAAGGTCCATGTGACTACACTAGAAAAAAATGCTCGAAAAAGTGTTCTTGAAAATCGAGCTCGTCTTTAGAAATTGCACTATGCCTCATTGACCAAAATCCTAGTGCCATAGATACTCCAACAAATGGTTTTTCAGTCGATGGAATGATAACGTAGGGGCCCCACTAGTTGAAACTCAGTGCTCTTAATCCAATGCAACTGGCGGTTCATGCATCTGAGTCCTGGTTTGAGTTTTATCACAAGATGCAACTTGCCTCCTCAAGCCATTTAGGGACATGTGGTCAATTTGGTCCTAGGGCATAAAATCCAAATTGAGTAGCATAACAAACTTCTATAAGCTCCCACAAGTCTATTAGGCCAAGGCCCACATGACTACACTAGCCAAAAAGACTTGAAACAGTGTTCTTTAAAATTGACCTCCTCTTCAAAAATTGCACTATGCCTCATTGAGAAAAATCCTAGTGTTGGAGATAGTCCAACAAATTGTTTTCTTGTCAATGGAATGATAGCATAGGGGCCCTAATAGCTGAAACCTGGTGCTCCAGATCCAATGCAACTGGCAATTCATGCATCTGAGTCCCGGTTTGAGTTTTATTGATAGTTGCAACTTGCCTCCTCAAGAATTCAAGGACATGTGGCCAATTTGGTCCAAGGGCATAAAATCCAAGTCGAGCAGCATAATGTTGTTCCATAAAATATCGCATGTATGCTTGGCTAAGGCCCTGTTGATGGGCGAAATTGACCGTCCGTCAACTGAGAGAGTGGAACCGGTCCGGGGTTGTCTAAATAACCCAAGCCGTTTGGAATGAACCACCCTGACGGGTTTAACGGCTCCGTTGACCGCTCTAAGGCCTCCTAAGAAAACCAAAGAGAAAACTAACCTAAACTAACTAATATATCTAAAACTAATAAAACTAACTAAACTAACTAAAACTAAAACAAGAATAAAGGAAACTTAAACTAACTAACAATACTAATCTAATACACTAATCTAATTAAAACAAACTACTATATAAATTAAACTAAATATAAAATACACTAACTATTCTACTAACTTCTATTACATTAACTTCTATTAATCAGTTGTCTAATTACTAGTTATAATACAACTTATTCACAAATATACAATATACACAACTGGCAGATTTAATAAAACCTGTAAAAATCATGTGTTTTCTGCCCTAAGACAGTCAGAGATCTTTTTGATTTTTTATATTTTATGAAAAAGAGATAAAACTAACTGAAATTAAACGATCTAATATACTAATTCTAACTTGAACTAATATCCGAGCTAAACTAATAAAACAACAAGCAACACTATACTAACCTGGAAGTGCTTCTAGTTTATCCTGCTTAAGATGACTTTAAAGTTGATCGGAGGAAGTAAAATCGCACCGGTTAATCCCAAAGCTTTTCGTAAACGATTGGCTATGCTGCTCTTCAAGTTATTTACAGGACAAACAAGACATAAAAGATCATAATAACTTTATGATTATAAATCCCTGCAATAAGGGAAACCTGTTATGCAAGAAACTTATATTTTATAATTCAACTTATGAAGAAGATAAACCTGTCATTCATAAACTGAATCAGACAATTATTATATCTTTTATACACTTGGAATAAACCAGATATGGATAACAGTGATCAAAATTATATCATTTGCACATGATTAAGATATCTAAAGTAGTCATAAACCATATACAAATTGATATACATAACATGAAACAAAATGTTGATATAATGATAAGCTAAAGCTGTGTCAAA
>ML817979.1:276033-286328 GCA_009831015.1 Picea engelmannii
AATTGATTTATCAAAACAAAATTATATACAATAGTGCATGCTTGTGTGACAGAGCAGGTCCACGGTGTAAACAGAGTTTATAAATAGGTGAAAGTCATACCAGTGAGGCTGTTCAAGCTATGCCAATTTTGAATTGACGACTGCTGTAGCCGACTCCACGTTTTTAAACAAAATTGAACCTGTTGTTCGCTGTTTCTTATCAGTGGATGGCATCTTTTCCTTTTGACCGGTGAGCCTTGCAACTTGATCTTCCAGAGCATGAATTCTGGATTGCAGCATTGGCACGTCGAGGTAATACCTTTCCAACCATGAGCCACACTGATCACATGGTGGAGCAGCTGGTTCGGATAGGACAGGAGGGGGTTTTGACAAGTCACTAGGGGTTTCACAGGGCATTTTGATGCCTGGATAATTAGGATCATTTTGCAAGCACGGTGGTAGGTTATTCACAAAATCATATACAATTTTATCACACAGACCTTTTGAATAGGGATACTCACTCGCCAGGTAACGTTCAATCTCTGAGTCAGAGTCTTCGCTCACCATAATAGGGTCAGGATTAATAGGTGCTTTTGGTTTGTTTCTTGCCATGCGAGAGATTAACCAGGCATTCTTCTTGCCTTTAGAATTGGCAGTGGGTTTGGATTTAGGCCTCTTAGCCATGGGTTTAGCAGTTTCGACATGTTGGGTCATAGAACCAGGTAGGTCAATAGGTGGATTGGGTAGGGGTTTAGGCAACAGAGCACTGTAAGGCACAGGGGGTATTGATTTGCTCTCGCTCACCATAGGTTTATGAACCTGTGGTGGGCTCGAGTCACCAAAATTATTGCGTTTAAGAAAATCCTCCCAACAGTCTCGGTGTAACCCCAACTCATAAACCATAAGCATTTTAATTAACCCGAAATGAAATAGACTGTTATCGGACTGGTTCCGTTTATACCTTTTGGACATTTTAAACAAAATCCTATGCAAATATTAAGGCATATTAAGTTCATATCCCATGAAAACCATAAGTAGCCGAAGGTGATACAAGAAAACGAAACCATACCGGCCCTCGCAGGTAATGAATTGCTTGGTTACCATCAGCAAGTCGTGCCAGCGTTGCTTCAGCATATTTGCAGGCAAACCCTTGTCACAACAAATCACCTTTCGTGACTAGAAGAGTAATGTCCACGTGACATCTTCCACTTTGCAATTTTTTGACCATTTCTATCCGACAGTAGGCAGACCGGTGGCTAAACTGAGAAATTGCTCATCAATTTCTAATTGCATGTCCCCAACCTTGGCTCGGTAGCCATCGAAGGTTAATGCAAATTGTCGAGCCACGCTAGGGTTATATCCATCAAAATTTCATATGAACGGGAGCCATCCAAATTCCTCCAGGTCGTTGTAAGCACCATCGAACATCAACAGTGCCTGGTTACCATTAGGCTCAGCCCTTACGACCAGAGCCATGGTGCGGGTGCATGGTAGGGTTTGGATAATACACAGGAGAAAAAATTGTTATGGATAACAGCTGCAAGCGCTCAAAGGGGAATGAATTAATGTATGTGTGTGAAGGTGGTGGGATTATCACCACCATACAACATAGTAATGGCACAATACAATGCTGTTCAATCAATAATAATAACGTTTAAAACACATTAATCGTCCAACCCAACATTTGAGCGGTGAATAACCATATCAACGTGCCATTAATCAATGTAAAACCAAAACTATAATTTATATTAATGCGCCATGTGTATGATCAAACCAACATGAAATCCAAAAGTTTCACCAATGCGCCAAGTGTATAATCAAACATTTAAAACCATTCAATATGAAATCAAACTCATATGTGACCCATGCGCTTTTGCATAATCAAAGTTTATAAAACATTGCAACAAGAGATTTTATAAAATCTATAAGTCGAGAGCTCATAATAATAAGGATCATATAAAAAAAAAACTTTAATCCACCATGACCCCTATATAATCAAGTATAATTCATCAATCAACAAACTCAATGCCTTATCAATTAAATAAAAATCAAGTTGCGCAATCAGAGTGATGATAAACAAATGGACATAGTTCGAAAAATAAACCAAAGGTAAGTACCAATCAGAATATCAATGAGAAGATCATAACAGTCCAAATAACGATGCAGGAGTTTTCACGCTTTCAGTGATGAAAACTAAATTGAAAAAAATTTGCAAATGCCGCTTGAAATGAAAGTGTCGTCTTTTTGCGAAATGCGACAGAATTTTGAAGTTCATAGACATAGGTGTAGGTAGCTTTTAGGGCAATTGAAAAAATTGAATTGGCTACCAACAATGGCGACACACTGGGAGAAGAAGTTATCTCTGTCGAAAGAAACAAATTCAGATTAGGACATCAAAGAAAATTTCGACTTAAAAAAAACAACCAGAAAATCGTACAAACATCATCATTTACATTCTTTTTCAACGATGTTTTAAAAGACGCAAACCAATAACAGTCTTAAGATCAACAAGTCATGATTTTTATGATAAAATCTTCAATACTGTTGGCATGGCCACTGCTACCAGTAGGCATCCATAGCCTTGACAAGGTTTCATATTAACCCACTTGGACGTCTGTATCCTGTCAAGAAGTTCTAGATTAGAGTAAAGGACTTTAAAAGAGGTTTCTTATAATTTTACAGATTTTCATTTACCCGACATTGCTTCGCTGCCAACAGGCCTGTTCAGTACCCCAACGAAGTTGTCTTGGCGCCATGCTTGGATTTACCTGCTGCCAACGGACCTGCTCATTATCCCGGCGGGTTTACAAACACTTCCCACAGCTCTTATTAATATTTTTATTTTGTTTTTCTTTTATGGATAACTGAGCGGGGTGACGCTGAAAAATCTTGATATTTTATCATATTTTTTTATACCTCATCAGAATTTTTGATACTGTCCTTTATTCAGCACCAGAAATTTTTTATTTCTAAAACAACTTGCTATGACAGGGAGACATCCTTTTGAGTCATTCCTTTACAGAAAAGGGACAACGTGAAAAGATAAATATGATCATGACAAACTTCACTCAGAGATTGAAATTAGTAAACTTCTTTCAAACAACAAAATTTTCCAACATAAATATCATTTTTAGAAATATGTCACATGTTCGTACAACCTTTCAAAAGTTATTTCAGTGAAGAGATTTTCCCATGGTATTTGTCTGAATGGCTCAGTGCACAGGCATGCATATTTTTCAAAAAAAAAAAAAAAACACAAAAACTGATCATTGAAATCAAACACCAAAAACAAAAATAAAGGCAAAAATAAAAACAAAAGGAGATATTTACATAATATACAAGGGTAGAAATCAAGCAAAGTATCTTTTCAGGGCTTGGCCATTCACCAGATAGGTGTCAAGATTCCCTTCAAGATTCTGTAAACGAAAGGAACTAGGACCCAACTTTTCAGCAATCAAAAATGGCCCAAGCCACAAATTTTGAAATTTGGTGTGCGCACCCTTCCCTTCGTGTGGTTTGTCCCACTTTAAGATGAGATCGCCTACTTCAAAATTCCTATCAGAAGCAGAACTAGAATCGAACCAACTTTTTATCAGTTGTTGATGTTGATCTAATTTGCGCTTAGCTTGGGTTCTTATTTATTCTAACTTCATCAAAGCATTAATACGACCTTCTAAAGGGGGACAATATTCTTCTTGAAATTTTCGTGACAATTGGAGTGAAGGAAGAAGAATGTGAGGTGGCAGAATGGCTTCTCTGCCATAAACGAGAAAAAAGGGGGAATTACCTATAGCGGCTTTGGGTGTTACTCTATCAACCCACAGTGCATTCAGCAGTGCGTTGTGCCAGTTCTTGTGATTTTCAGCCATGGTTCTCTTGATAATCTTGATCAAGTTCTTGTTTGTTGATTTTGCTAGGCCATTTCCCTGGGGGTAATAACTAGCGGAATACTTCAGCTTTATTCTCTTTTCTAAGGCGAACTCACTCATCTCAAGAGAAGAAAAGTACAAAGTGTTATCAAAGACTAGACAATCAGGGATACCAAAACGGGTGATGATATTCGAGTTTAGAAAAGCGATCACCTGACTTGTGTTAACCATTTTTAGCGTGGCAACTTCAGACCATCGAGTAAAGTAATCAGTGGATGTCACAATATATTTGTGCTGTTGTGAGGATGGAGGGTTAATAGGACCAATGATATCAAGGCCCCATTGCTGGAATGGAGAATCGACTGAAACGGGTTGCAAGGGGAAGGCTGGTTTTTGCAATTGCCCTGATGCTTTTTGACAAATGATACACTTACGACACAAGGCATGGGCATCCCTAAAAAGTGTTGGCCAATAGTAACTAGATATTAAAACATTATGAGCAGTGGTATTGCCACCAAAGTGACCACCAACTTCTCTTGCATGAAACTCAAGAAAGACTTTCTCTGCTTCATCCTTTTCAAGACAACGCATCAGTACGCCATCAAAATTCTGACGAAACAGTATACCGTTAACTAGATGAAAGGAGGCAGACTTTAGTCTCAACTCTCTTCTTTTGGCTGGGTCAAGGTGATGGGGTGATGATCCATGTTCAAGACAAAATCTAATATCGTCGTACCAAGGACTTACGGGGTTCTGTGTGCAACAAACCAAATTCAGATCGCGTTGTTCTAGGTTTGACGTATCACTATCTTTGTGTTGTTCAATTTCTGAATCAACAACCAACTTACACAGCCCTTGGCCTCTCACGATTTGTACTGGGGTGATTTCTAAGTCATACTCCTGCAAGGAGGTGACCCAGTTGGCTCTTTTCTCTCCTAACTCCTTTTGCACTAACAAGTTCCTTACAACAGGGTAAGGGACAATGACCTTCGTCCTTGACTTCAAAAGATAAGACCGGAAATGCTTAACTTCCTTGAAGACAGTGTAGGCTTGCTGATTGACTGCTGGGTAGTTAAGTTCATATCCTTTGAAAGCAGAGCTCATAAAGGTGATGGGTACTTCATTGTTCTCAGAATTCTTTTGAGTTAGGACTGCAACATAGGAATGATCAGAGGCAAAAGTATAGAGTGTAAAGTCTTGATAGAAGTCAGGGCTCATGAGAGACAGAGCGTCTATTATGGCCTTCTTTATAGCGTTGAAAGATTGGTTTTCTGTGGGTCCCCAGTGATATTGGGTGTCTTTCTTAATCAGGTTCTGGAGAGGCCTAACCATTTCGAAGAAACTGGGGACAAATATTCTCACGAAATTAATCTGGCCTAGGAAAGACTGCATGGATTTTTTGGAGGTAGGTGGGGGGAGTTTAGCGATGACTTGGGTCCTCTCGGGGTCAATAATCATTCCATCACTAGACACAATGAATCCTAGTAATTTACCCTGTTCTACTGCAAAGATGGACTTCTTGGGGTTCAAAGAGATGTCGTATTTGCGACATCGTAGCAGAATGGCTCGTAAGTGAGCTATATGATCGTCTTTGTTTTTAGAATAAACGGTCACATCATCTTAGTAGACTACTATGGAATGATTGATTAAGCCTCTAAAAGCAATGTCCATTGCTCTCTAAAAGGTAGCACCAACATTAATCAATCCAAAAGGCATTTTGCGATAAGCATAAGTGCCCCACGGGGTACAGAAGGTAGTTTTTAATTGGTCTGACGGAGACATCAAGACTTGGTTGTATCCAGAGAAACCATCTAGTAAGGATAGCCTCTCGGAACCAGATACTTGTTGAAGAATCTGTTCCATGGGAGGGATAGGATAATTATCTTTATCAGACGCTTAGTTGAGGTTTCGGAAGTCGACACAAAGTCGAATTTCCCCGTTCTTCTTCCACACTGGGACGAGGTTGGATACCCATTGAGTGTGTCTAATAGGAAAAATTATTTTAGCACCTAGGAGTTTATTCAATTCTTTTTGTACGGTCGGTTCTAGTTTAGGATGCATTTTCCTCAGTTTCTGTTGGAAGGCTAAGGTTTGGGGTTTCATCGGGATGACATGCTGTATAATATTAGGATCGAATGTTTTAAGATCATCATAAGTCCAAGCAAAGACATGCTTGAATTATTTAAATAATTTAACAAAAGCAGATTTTTCTTGTCTAGAACATCCCATGCCTAAGTTGATACACTGAGCATTTTCACTAGTTCCTAAATTGATTTTTTCATAAGACAATGAGGAACTATTGGTTTTGCAATTGACCGTATTTTTAAATTTATCTTCAAAATCATAAAACTTTTCTAGTCTAACAACAGATTTGGGTATGGAATTTACCATGTCCGATAGAGCTTCAGGAGATTTCGGATTAGGTATTACCGTAAAGTCATGCAAATTGTCATCGTGTGTTTGTTCATCTATCAAAGCGCCTTGAAAGGTTTCTTCCATGTGCAGAAAGTTAATGATTTGCTGATCATCATCAAATACTCTCCAGTTCGTGATATTGTCAAGAACAGATGGTCAAAACAATAGCTCCACAGAGAATGCGTTTGGAGATAAGCCTTCTGCAGGAAGAAGTTTAGAGGCAACATTAGCTAGTAGATCCGCTTCAGTGTTATTTAATATAGGGATGGAATTTATATTAAAAGCAGAAAATATGTTCATTAAACTCCATACCTCATGCTGGTAACATTTGAGGTGCGGGGAAAGACAGTGTATAGAATCTCTCACTTGCCTGACCACTATCTCAGAGTCGTCGAATACAATTAGATTTTGAATGTGCATGTCCAAGGATTTTATGAGACCTTGTAATAAAGCCTCATATTCTGCAACATTGTTAGTACATTCAAATTCTAATCTACAAGCCAATAATGTTTTGTTACCTGCCGGATCGATAATGATGCAGCCTGCACCGACTCCTTCTTTAGACTTGGAACCGTCGAAATATAAAGACCAAATTTGATTTCCATCGGGCTGACAGGACTGTTGGATAGAAGCTGTCAGTTGTGTACATGCTATGATCTCGGACTGCTGTTGTGAATTGTTGATAGGTGAAGCTTCAGCCGTGAAATTTCCGAAGAAGTTGTCCATCCCTTGGACTTTAGGTGAATCCACCGAAGGTGTATATGGTTCATTGGGGTCATTTAATTCTGTTACCGTGAACTTGAGGTAACGCTCACGATTCACCATGATCTTGTTGGGATTACCATTTTCTGGAAGCCATAAGTGAGACGAGTCCGTTGCAAAGTAACCGTGTAATTTCTCCACCAGTCCCTGCTCAGAAACATGCCATACACTTCTGGAATATCCACCACAATTATATCAATAACCTGATGAAATTTAGGGTTAGACGATAATCTAATCAATACATTTTTTAGTTCGCCTATAACTTTAACATCTGTTCGATCAAGTTGTATGATTTTCAAAGAAGATGGTTCTACTTCAGCGTTAATCTTTTGGCAAACAGACCAAGGCATCACATTTGATGATGCTCCTGAGTCAACCATACAATTATGCACATTTCTGTTGAAGATTTTGAAAGTTAAAAGAAAAGGAGGTACATTCTTGCGAGTACTTAGAGTTGTGGCTTGTGGTTTCTTACTCGCGGTTTCTAATGCTACTTTATCTACATTACTCGCGTTATTTACATTATTTACATTATTTACATTATTTACATTATTTACATTTGGTATAGGAAGGCTTCCTTTATCTTGAAGATCAAGATTATTTTTTGTTGAAGTCTTCTGTGGAGATTTTCTTTGCACAACCTTATTACCATTTGAATTACCATTCTTTCCATTGTCTAAAATATTTTGCAACATCTTCTGTAACAAAAATGGAAATTTCAACAACTCGTAAATAGAAATGTTAGCCCTTAATTTTTTAAGATCTTCAACAACATCATAATCTAACTTAGGGCTAGTATTACTTTGTTTAGTTTCTACTGATTTAGATGGCTTTAGAGGTAAAGTTGTAGTGTTCTCGGTAGGAGGTTTATTTGCTGTCTTACTCCTAGTGTTGTAAGGGTGAACAGTCTCGAAGTTGGCTTGAAAGATACTATCCGAGAAATGTCCAAAGATATTTGGAGAAGATTCTTGTTCTTGAGTTGTTTCCTGCTCGACTTCCTCTTGAGGGATTTCAGGAGGCATCAAGTCATATTGGGCTCCTAAAATTGTCTGGAGAGCGCATTGCAAACTTTCTAGGTTCAAGCCTTCAGGGTTCGGATTTGGCCGGTTGGCTGGAAAAGGCTTTCAGAAAGGAGGTTTGTAGGGTCCTTTACTCGAAGAGGCTTCTTCAGTCGACCTTTTTAAATCTATAACTTGATTGGATAATTTTTGTACAACTTTGGTTAAATTTTCCAAATCAGAGTTTTTGGGTTGTGTTTTGTTTTGTGTAGGTCTGGGAAGAATTTCAATCTTCTTTTTGGAAGAAGAAACAATCTCAGTTTCGTTGCTAGAAGAATCCTTAAGACTAAGTATGTCTTTTTCAATTTGCATAGCCTCCTCAAAGGCTTCTAACAACGTGGCCTTTTTAGATCTTTTAACCCAAATAACTATACTTTGATGTAGAGCTTTAGTGTAATAAGTTATTACAAGACTCTCAACAGGCATAGAGTCTACAGGGATTCGATTTTTAAGTGTTAAAAATCTTTGATTAAAATCTTTAACTTTTTCTTTTGAATTCATTTTTAAGTTCGAAAGATCCATGACCAAGACTTTCAGAGGTTTGCCATCTACGGATTTTTCCAAAAAGCACGAATCAAACTTTTCCCAAGACACTATGGTATGGGGTTGTTGGGCAAAGTACCAAGTGGACGCATTACCCTCAAAGGTGTAAGGGAACAACCTACAAAGAACATCTTCATGTTCAACGTTACGGAGTCTGATGGTTAACATAAATTTTTTGATATGATCTTCGGCTATCTGTTTTGAATCGGGATCAAACTTAGGAAGCCATTTCTCCAGGTGCTTAGGTAAAGGGTGCTGGGCTCCAGGTACAGCTACAGCATCCTGGTCCAACCAGGGTCTAGTAGGGTTGTTCTGATTTTCCATTGGGGTAGTGGGTGTAGAAGGATGAGAAGGTGAGTTTCCTTCGTCAGAAGAGGAATCTCCCCCAAAAGAGGAAGGAGATGAGGGAGGTGGTGAAGGAGGTATCCTAGATCCTCCCGCAGTAGTATTTGTGTCTGGATCTGTAGGATTCACAGTGGGATTAATATCACCTAACTATTCTCTGATATTAGAGAAGTCTAAAGGTTGACCCCACGGGCGGTTTGGTCGCCTGAGACTTGCTAAGGCACTATTTTACTGATAAGAGATTGACGAACAATCTCTTGGAGATCACAACCTGTAGGATTAGGGGTTGTTGGCTCAACTGTGATCTGCTGATCTTTGGTTGAAGTAGTTGCTATTTGAGGGGGGATATTATCTTGTGAATGGCTTCTAGTCACTATGGGTGTGCGATTAGGTGGGGGAGGAGTCTTGCGACCACATCGTGCCATTAATTAAGTTCTTGCCCTCCTTCTCGTGCCATTTTTTGACGGGCGAAATTGACCGTCCGTCAACTGAGAGAGTGGAACCGGTCCAGGGTTGTCTAAATAACCCAAGTCATTTGGAATGAACCACCCTGACGGGTTTAATGGCTCCGTTGGATGCTCTAAGGCCTCCTAAGAAAACCTAAGAGAAAACTAACCTAAACTAATTAATCTATCTAAAACTAATAAAACTAACTAAACTAACTAAAACTAAGCTAAAACTAAAACAAGAATAAAGGAAACTTAAACTAACTAACAATACTAATCTAATACACCAATCTAATTAAACCAAACTACTATATAAACTAAACTAAATATAAAATACACTAACTATTCTACTAACTTCTATTACATTAACTTCTATTAATCAGTTGTCTAATTACTAGTTATAATACAACTTATTCACAAATATACAATATACACAACTGGCAGATTTAATAAAACCTGTAAAAATCATGTGTTTTCTGCCCTAAGACAGTCAGAGATCTTTTTGATTTTTTATATTTTATGAAAAAGAGATAAAACTAATTGAAATTAAACGATGTAATATACTAATTCTAACTTGAATTAATATCTGATCTAAACTAATAAAACAACAAGCAACAGACTAACTAACCTGGAAGCGCTCCTAGTTTATCCTGCTTAAGATGACTTTAAAGCTGATCGGAGGAAGTAAACTCGCACCAGTTAATCCCAAATCTTTTCGTAAACGATTGGCTATGATGCTCTTCAAGTTATTTACAGGACAAACAAGACATAAAAGATCATAATAACTTTATGATTATAAATCCCTGCAATAAGGGAAACCTGTTATGCAAGAAACTTATATTTTATAATTCAACTTATGAAGAAGATAAACCTGTCAT
>ML817979.1:286378-301238 GCA_009831015.1 Picea engelmannii
TATGATTATAAATCCCTGCAATAAGGGAAACCTGTTATGCAAGAAACTTATATTTTATAATTCAACTTATGAAGAAGATAAACCTGTCATTCATAAACTAAATCAGACAATTATTATATCTTTTATACACTTGGAAGAAACCATATATGGATAATGGTGATCAAAATTATATCATTTGCACATGATTAAGATATCTAAAGTAGTCATAAACCATATACAAATTCACATACATAACATGAAACAAAATGTTGATATAATGATATGCTAAAGCTGTGTCAAAACACCAAATTCTTCTTTAGTCTATATTATAACTCCATATCCTTGTTCTCCCATGAATGAGGATGAACATTATTACAAAAATCATAAGTATATATAAGTCTTTTCACAAGGTAAAACATCCTTGTGGATAATATCAAATTGTTTTACATAATCTGGGAAGAATCCCAAAATCAACTAAACTAAGCAACTGAAATGCAAGTGAAATCTTTGGAATATCCCCTAACTGCCCATAATCTCAACTGCAATTTCGAATTTACCTGCAATAGAAAACAATTATCAAATCAGAGAGATATTTCAGTGACAAAATAATAAAAATTTGATCCTACGGACTTAGCTACAGAATCATTTGATTCTGTAGCTAGTCTAAAATAGCAAAGAGGACTAGATAGAAATCAAACGAAATCTTTTAAAAACAATCCAATTTAATTTGATTTTAATGAAGATTAAAATCAAATTCTTAATGGTTCAAACAAATTTATCATTCAAATCAAACCAAATCGACAAGGATATAATCGAAACATGATAAGAATGCTCTGCTTTTTAATTGCCATAAAATATGGTCAAATCATGACAGGCCTGTTTCATATCAAATGAAATTAAGCAGTGAATCAGATAAGATGCGATAATCGTAATCAATACAACAAAAATCCAACAGAATCGTAATCGATTTGCCACATTCTGCTGTATAAAATCCACATCGTTTTAATCAAATGCCAATATGGAAAGGCTGTTACGATTATAATCAAAATGGAACATGCGTAACAACATCCACAAAACTTTGCTATAGATTTCGATTGCTGGGTATCACACATTATGAAAATAATAATGATCATAACCATTAATGACTCATTATAGCAATAAAAATAGATAGATATCATTCAATCAAGTGCAAAGATAGGTAAATTGTTTCGATTGTGTTCAAATAAAATCATACTCAATGAGTAACAACCCAACGAATTTCGTTATTAATCACCACATAGTCAATATATAGGAGCGTGACAGAATCAACAGAATCCATAATATAAACTGGGTAACTAATCAAAACGAATATGGCTGAGCTTAATTATAGCAACAAATCGTGAGACTGGATACAGTTAATTTCGTTCCTCAAATCAAATTCAAACAATATATTTATTGCAATCTGATAACATGGTCAAACAAAACAGTCTGAATCGATTGATTGAGTGTATCTATTCGTAATTTTGTCATGCAATAACAGAATGATATTCGATTTGGTCAGAAGACATAGAACAAATAATCACAACAACTAACCATATCGCATAACATGTAACCAATTCGAAATGAGATATTGACTATGTTCAGAATTGGAATACCAAAAACAACCTGTGTTTAGCAAATATTAACAACTTCGATAATCAACAGAGTATTCAATTGAAACCAAATCAAAACAATCAAATCTATCCCACGATTACTCGAATCAAAACCAAATCCAATCAAAACTTAAACGATAATGAAAATTGATTTATCAAAACAAAATTATATACAATAGTGCATGCTTGTGTGACAGAGCAGGTCCATGGTGTAAACAGAGTTTATAAATAGGTGAAAGTCATACCAGTGAGGCTGTTCAAGCTATGCCAATTTTGAATTGACGACTGTTGTAGCCGACTCCACGTTTTTAAACAAAATTGAACCTGTTGTTCACTGTTTCTTATCAGTGGATGGCATCTTTTCCTTTTGACTGGTGAGCCTTGCAACTTGATCTTCCAGAGCATGAATTCTGGACTACAACATTGGCACGTCGAGGTAATACCTTTCCAACCATGAGCCACACTGATCACATGGTGGAGCAGCTGGTTCGGATAGAACAGGAGGGGGTTTTGACGAGTCACTAAGGGTTTCACAGGGCATTTTGATGCCTGGATAATTAGGATCATTTTGCAAGCACGATGGTAGGTTATTCACAAAATCATATACGGTTTTATCACACAGACCTTTTGAATAGGGATACTCACTCACCAGGTAACGTTCAATCTTTGAGTCAGAGTCTTCGCTCACCATAATAGGGTCAGGATTAACAGGTGCTTTTGGTTTGTTTCTTGCCATGTGAGAGATTAATCGGGTGTTCTTCTTGCCTTTAGAATTGGCAGTGGGTTTGGCTTTAGGCCTCTTAGCCACGGGTTTAGCAGTTTCAACATGTTGGGTCATAGAACCAGGTAGGTCAATAGGTGGATTGGGTAGGGGTTTAGGCAATAGAGCACTGTAAGGCACAGGGGGTATTGATTTGCTCTTGCTCACCATAGGTTTATCAACCTGTGGTGGGCTTGAGTCACCAAAATTATTGCATTTAAGAAAATCCTCCCAACAGTCTCGGTGTAACCCCAACTCATAAACCATAAGCATTTTAATTAACCCGAAATGAAATAGACTGTTATCGGACTGGTTCTGTTTATACCTTTTGGACATTTTAAATAAACTCCTATGCAAATAGTAAGGCATATTAAGTTCATATCCCATGAAAACCATAAGTAGCCGAAGGTGATACAAGAAAACGAAACCATATCGGCCCTCGCAGGTAATGAATTGCTTGGTTACCATCAACAAGTCGTGCCAGCGTTGCTTCAGCATATTTGCGGGCAAACCCTTGTCACAACAACTCACCTTTCGTGACTGGAAGAGTAATGTCTATGGGACATCTTCCACTTTGCAATTTTTTGACCATTTCTGTCCGACAGCAGGAAAATCAGTGGCTAAACTGAGAAATTGCTCATCAATTTCTAATTGCATGTCCCCAACCTTGGCTCGGTAGCCATCGAAGGTTAATGAAAATTGCCGAGCCACGCTAGGGTTATATCCATCAAAATTTCGTATGAACGAGAGCCATCTGAATTCCTCCAGGTCACTGTAAGCACCATCAAACATCAACAGTGCCTGGCTACCATTGGGCTCAGCCCTTACGACCAGAGCCATGGTGCGGGTGCATGGTAGGGTTTGGATAATACACAGGAGCAAAAATTGTTATGTCTAACAGCTGCAAGCGCTCAAAGGGAAATGAATTAATGTATGCGTGCGAAGGTGGTGGGATTATCACCGCCATGCAACATAGTAATGGCACAGTACAGTGTTGTTCAATCAATAATAATAACGTTTAAAACACATTAATCATCCAACCCAAAATTTGAGCGGTGAATAACCATATCAACGTGCCATTAATCAATGTAAAACCAAAACCATAATTTATATTAATGCGCCATGTGTATAATCAAACCAACATGAAATCCAAAAGTTTCACCAACGCGCCAAGTGTATAATCAAACTTTGAAAACCATTCAATATGAAATCAAACTCATATGTGACCCATGCGCTTTTGCATAATCAAAGTTTATAAAACATTGCAACAAGAGATTTTATAAAATCTATAAGTCAAGAGATCATAATAATAAGGATCATATCATAAAAAAACTTTAATCCACCATGACCCCTATATAATCAAGTATAATTCATCAATCAACAAACTCAATGCCTTATCAATTAAATAAAAATCAAGTTGCGCAATCAGAGTGATGATAAACAGATGGACATAGTTCAAAAAATAAACCAAAGGTAAATACCAATCAGAATATCAATGAGAAGATCATAAAAATCCAAATAACGATGGAGGAGTTTTCACGCTTTCAGTCGTGAAAACTAAATTGAAACCAATTTGCAAATCTTGCTTGAAATGAAAGTGTCGTCTTTTTGCGAAATGCGACGGAAATTTGAAGTTCATAGACATAGGTGTAGGCAGCTTTTAGGGCAATTGAAAAAATTGAATTGGCTGCCAACAGGCCCATGCAACTACACTAGAAAAAAATGCTCGACAGAGTGTTCTTGAAAATCGAGCTCATCTTCTGAAATTGCACTATGCCTCATTGACCAAAACCATAGTGTCGGAGATACTCCAATAAATGATTTTTCAGTCGACGAAATGATAGCATAGGGGCCCCACTAGATGAAACTCTGTGCTCTTAATCCAATGCAATTGACGGTTCATGCATCTGAGTCATGGTTTGAGTTTTATCATGAGTTGCAACTCTCCTTCTCAAGCCATATAGGGACATGTGGTCAATTTGGTCTGGGGGCATAAAATCCAAACTGAGTAGCATAACAAACTTCTGTAAGATCTTGCAAGTATATTTGGCCAAGGCCCATGTGACTACACTAGCCAAAAATACTCGACACAATGTTCTTTAAAATCAACCTCCTCTACAAAAATTGCACTATGCCTCATTGACCAAAATCCCAGTGTTGGAGATACTCCAAAAAATTGTTTTTCGGTCGATGGAATGATAACGTAGGAACCCCAATAGATGAAACCTAGTGCTCCGAATCCAATGCAACTGACAGTTCATGCATTCGAGTCTCGGTTTGAGTTTTATCGATATTTGCAACTCGCCTCCTCAAGTCATTCAAGGACATGTGGCCAGTTTGGTCCAAGGGCATAAAATCTAAACCGAGCAGCATAATGTTGTTCTGTAAGCTCCCACATGTATGTTTGGCCAAGGCCCATGCGACTACACTAGAAAAATATTCTCAACAGAGTGCTCTTGAAAATCAAGCTCATCTTAAGAAATTGCAATATGCCTCATTGACCAAAACCCTAGTGTCGGAGATACTCCAACAAATGGGTTTTTGGTCGACGAAATGAGAGCGTAGGGTCCCCACTAGCTGAAAATCAGTGCTCTTAATCCAATGCAATTGATGGTTCATGCATCTAATTCCCAATTTGAGTTTTATCGCAAGTTGCAACTCGCCTCCTCAAGCCATTTAGGGACATGTGGTCAATTTGGTCTAGGGGCATAATTTCCAAACCGAGTAGCATAACAAACTTTCGTAAGCTCTCACAAGTGTATTTTTCTAAGGCCCACGTGACTACACTAGCCAAAAAGACATGACACAGTGTTATTTAAAATCGACCTCCTTTTCAGAAATTGAACTATGCCTCACTGACCAAAATACTAATGTTGGAGATACTCCAGCAAACTGTTTTTTGGTGGATGCAATGATAGCGTAGGAGCCCCAATAGATGAAACCTGGTGCTCCGAATCCAATAAAATTGATGGTTCATGCATTCGAGTCACAGTTTGATTTTTATTTATAGTTGAAGCTTGCCTCCTCGATCCATTCAAGGACATGTGGCCAATTTCGTCCGATGGCATAAAATCCAAACCGAGCAGCATAATGTTGTTCCGTAAGCTCCTGCATGTATGTTTGTCCAAGGCCCATTTGATTACACTAGAAAAAATGCTTGACAAAGTGTTCTTGAAAATCGATCTCAACTTTATAAATTGCACTGTGCCTCATTGACCAAAACCCTAGTGCTGGAGATACTCCAACAAATATTTTTTTGGTCGATGGAATGAGAGCGTAGGGGTCCCACTAACTGAAACTCAGTTCTCTTAATCCAATGCAACTAAAGGTTCGTGCATCTTAGTCCTAGTTTTAGTTTTATCGTGATTTGGAACTTGCCTCCTCAAACCATTTAGGGACATGTGGTCAATTTGGTCTAGGGGCATAAAATCCAAACCGAGTAGCATAAAATACTTTTGTAATCTCCCACAAGTCTATTTGGCCAAGGCCCACGTGACTACACTAGCCAAAAATACTTGACATAGTGTTCTTTAAAATCGACCTCCTCTTCAAAAATTGCCCTATGCCTCATTGACCAAAATCCTAGTGTTGGAGATACTCCCACAATTTTTTTTCCAGTCGATGGAATGATAGCGTAGGAGACCCAATAGCTGAAACCTGGTGCTCTAGATATAATGTAGCTGGCAGTTCGTACATCTAAGTCTTGGTTTGAATTTTATCGATAGTTGTAACTTGCCTCCTCAAGCCATTCAATGACATGTGGCCAATTTGGTCTAAGGGCATAAAATCCAAACCGAGTAGCATAATGTTGTTTCATAAGCTCCCGCATGTATGTTTGGCCAAGACCCATGCGATGTAATGTCCTCCACCTCTTAGAGAGGTGATGAGGAGACTTAGTGGCCTGGGCACCCCCACTAGGTCATAGTCTCACACTAAGGGGGGGAAAAGTCAAGAAGTTAAAAGTTATATTTTTAGATTGACTTAATAAAGGAAAAGGATAAGGGAGTAAAAGATAACTCAACAAAAGAATAGAAGATTAACCCTGGGAGTTAACCTAACTCAACAGAGAATTAGAAGGAAAAGTATAAGTAAGAGGCTAGGGCACACCTATTACTCATTTTGGTTTTGGATTAGCATTTTTTATTGCTCTTGAGCATTCAGTTTGGGGGTTTTGATGTACAAACACTTGTGAGAAACTCAGTGGTGAAATGTCCAGGGCATAATTATTGAGGGCTTTAGCATTCTAGTAGGACGTGGCACTTTCCAGCTTGGAGGTTGAGCATTAGTTCAGCTCAGATCTGCTTGATTCAGTCTTCATTGTATATCCAGCCTTTGGAGGCTTATTTTGTATTGTCGGGAGCATTTTGTAGCAGCTCATATCTATTTCTTGTACGACCATCTAAGGTTTATTCCATATCATCCATCTATTGTATTGATCTTACATTGCTCATAATAAAAAGGTCAGATCTTTGCTTGTGCTTCTACATCTTGAATATATTGTTATCTCCACGTGTTGATGAATCTTGTATGCACTTAATAACTCAATAAATTAGTAGTAGTTAGTGATTCCAAGAAAGAATTTGGCCTGGGATCATTACAGTGGTATCAGAGCCTCGATCTTCCAAACCTGTGGAGAGACCGCTGCATGCAGAAGTATAGGGGAATTGTTATGGGTCGGAGGAAGAAAAACAACAGTTAAACATAGGCAGAAATGGAAGGGCCAGGAGACGACCATTTGCCTTAGGGCTTGGCTCTCTTAGTAGTCGAATTTGGTAAGTTCTAGCAAAATATGAACCACACAGAAAGCACATTGGTCCGGTAGTTGGATGAGTATCAGGAAACCCATAGAAGGGGACATGCCAAAATCTCTGAAACCTTGAAGAAAGTTGATGAGAATCTACATAAAATGAAGAAGAACCAAACTAGGATAACTGACCTTCTGATGCAAGTAACCCATCAAGGAAAAGATCCTGATATATATGGGAATAAGGAGGTTGGAGGGTCTGGTGGAACCCATGAGGAAGTCAGATATAACCTAGAGAAAGCACCGGGATCCGAAGGAAGTCTTGGAGGTGGCACATTCCATGGGAAGATGGGTAGCAGGACCAATCATAGGCCATACGTGCCATTGTTCACGGATGAACCGCTAGGACAACACTTAGGTAGTAGAGCTAACCCTAGACCATACATGCCCACATTCAAAGATGAGCAAGGGCATCATGAACAGGTTGAAGATTTTGTGGAACAATTAGCCAGGAGTACCAGGGTATACTATAGCTTGGATATGAAAGTTCAAAGACAGATGTCCCTAGACCAGTATTGTCAACTTAGATTCAAAAAATAGCCTAGGATGAACCACAGGGGAAGCTTTGAGTTTGAGAGAAGGGTAGGGAAGATAGAGATTCCATACTTTGATGGTACGGCTAAGATGACAACACAAGCATGGGTGCAGAAGCTGGATACTTACATGTAGCTTAACCCCATGAGAGAGATGGAGGCCATCAAGTTTTCCACTATGTACTTGGATGGCAAGGCCCATTACTGGTGGTACCATGGGCTCACCACACTCGGCCACAACCAGATTGTATCCTATACAAAATTCACTCAGAGGCTCATTGATAGATTTGATATAGGATATCCCGAGTTACATTTCCGGGAGCTCACCCAACTCAAGCAAACAGGTACGGTTGAGGAATACATTGATGAGTTCTAGAGATTGGTAGTGATGTTGCAAGATATGTCCCTAACTAGGCTCATGATTCTCTTTACATAAGGATTGATGGAACCCTTGAAGGGTTGGGTTAATGCCTCCAAGCCTACCAGCCTACAGGAAGCCATTTGGAAGATGAGGGATCTGGGTCCAGCTGCTAAACCAAAATTCATACCCAGACCACCTCTTAACAATGGTGGGAGAGATCAAAGGCCTCCAATAAACCAGGGAGGATGTGACCCTAAGGGTTATGACAAGGGCCGTGGCAGAATAGATGACAACACCAAGAGGGAAATGAGAAGGAATAAACTCTGCTTCACATGCAAGGAGCCATGGAATCCCTCACACAAGTGCATGGGATGAGGACAGGTACATTACTTCGAGGTCACTTCAAATGACGAAGAAGAGGATGAGTATGGTCAGATACATAACATGGAGGTTGAAACATTAGAGGCATCAGAAGAGGAGGTTCCAGAACTAGACTGTGAGGCAGGAGAGAAGGCTACGTTGGCATCTATCAGCGGGGTACCCAAGTTCAACACCTTCAGGATGAGAGGGGTATTACAAGGATAGAGAGTGTCGGTTCTGATTGATGGTGGAGCTTCCCACAATTTCATTGATGCAACATTATTGAAGAGGAGGCACATACCTACAGTAGAGTTTGAAGGATTCAAAGTGGAGGTAGAAGGTGGTAGTACTATGCCCTGTAACAGATACATACTAGGTATGAAACTCACCTTGGGAAGGCATGAGTTAGTTCAGGATGTGTATGTGATGGATCTTCCTGATACCAACATCATCCTAGGGGTGTAGTGGCTCAGCACTTTAGGACCCATCACCACAAATTACAAGACCATGGAAATGTCCTTTGTGGAGGAAGGAGGATGAAAGGTTGTGCTCAAAGGCATGATAGGTAACTCTGCCAGAGTGGTCATGAAAAAGAGGATGGAAGCCATCTTCACAAGGGAAGAAATTGTATACGCAGTGGAATGTAAGGTCTCAACATAGGTGGATGAGAAGGGAAAGGTGCATTACACACTAGAGATCAAAAGAATCCTTGACAAGCACCAGAAAGTGTTTGGGCCGATTCCTCCAGGTGTGCCACTAGACAGGGGGTTTGAGCACATCATTGAGATAGAAGCAAGGGATAAGCCTGTTATCACCACACCCTATAGGCATCCTAAGAAGTATAAATATGAGATAGAGAAGGGCATCAAGGAGCTTCTAGACATGGGACACATCAGACCAAGTTCAAGCCCATTTGCTTCATCAGTAGTCTTGGTGAAGAAGAAGGATGGAACGATGAGAATGTGCATTGAATTCCGGGATTTGAATAAAAAGACAATCAAAAATAGGTACCCCGTACCCAGGAATGATGAGTTGTTGGATGAGTTTCATGGAGCTATATATTTCACAAAAAATGATCTTCGCTTGGGCTACCATCAAATCAAGATGAGGGAGGAGGACATCTCAAAAACAACCTTTAGGTGTCACTACAACCATTACGAGTTTTTGGTGATGCCCTTTGGGTTAACCAATGCCCCAGCCACATTTCAGTCTTGCATGAAACATGTGTTCAACAAACAACTAAGGAAACACTTGTTGGTATTCTTTGATGACTTGCTCATTTACAGCAAGACCTGGGAGGAACACCTTCGACATGTGGACCAAATCCTGTCAATCATGGAAGAACAGTCACTATATGCCAAGGAATCCAAGTGTAAGTTTGGAATGATAGAAGTGCTTTACTTGGGAAACATCATAGGGGAAAAAGGGGTACGGGTACACCAGGAGAAAATAACAACCATTAGGGAATGGCCTACTCTGAAAACACTCACAGAACTGAGGGGATTCCTGGGCCTATGCACATACTATAGGAAATTTGTCAAAGGGTTTTCTCAGCTGTGCGCACCCTTGACTGACTTGACCAAAAAGGGGTCCTTCAAATGGAATGATGAGGCTTGAGTCACGATGGAGAAAATGAAAGAGGTCATGAGCACCTGCTCAGTTCTAGCTCTTTCTGATTTCAGCATACCCTTCACTTTGGAGTGTGATGCCTTGGGGGAAGGTATAGGGGCCGTGTTGATGTAGAACAGGCACCCCCTTGCCTATGAAAGCCAGAAACTCAAAGGTCATGAACTACTTTACAACATTTACGACAAAGAAATGTTGGCTATCATGCAAGCACTAGCCAAATTCAGGAAATATTTGGTAGGTGCAAGGTTTGTGGTCAAATCAGACCATAACAATCTTAAATATCTATTGGAGTAGAAGGATTTGAATGAAAGACAACAAAAATGGGTAATCAAAATACAAGCCTACAACTTTGACATTGGATTCGCCAAAGGGAAGAACAACGCAGTGGCCGATGCATTATCCAGAAGGCCATCCATTTTTTCCATGTTTGGTATGTCAGTCGATTGGAAGGAACACTTGATAGTGGAATATGCAAAGGATCAGTTTGCTTTTCAACTATTAGATGGGAAAATACAGGATGACAACTTTAGGGTCATAAATGACCTCATCTATTACAAAGGCCGGATCTTTTTAGTTCCTGGATCAGCTCTCAAAGCTAAGATCCTGCATGCATGTTATAACTCACTAGTAGCAGGGCATCAGGGCATCAGTAAGACGTATAGGCAGGTGAGAGAGAGGTTTGCATGGAAAGGCCTCAAGGAAGATGTGATGAAGCATGTCAAAGAATTCACTACATGCCAAGAAAACAAGGATGAGCACACGCACCCTGTAGGACTGTTGCATCCCCTACCCATTCCAGAGAACAAGTGGGAAAGTATATCCATGGATTTCATCACCGGGTTGCCCAGAGCATAGGGGAAATATTGCATTTTCATGGTGGTATACAGGTTGACAAAGTTTTCACACTTTTTTCCCATAGCCACAGACTTCAGTGCAGCACAGGTGGCCAAATTATTTTTCAGAGAGGTGTTCAGACTACATGGCCTACCCAAAACCATCATCAGTGACAGGGACAACAGATTCATGAGTACATTTTGGCAGGAGCTGTTCAGATTAGTGGGTACAACATTGACTCCTAGTACTAGCTATCACCCTCAGATGGATGGTCAGACTAAGATAGTCAACAAATGGGTGGAAGGTTACCTCAAAAACTACGTAGCAGGACAACAAAAAGCATGGGTCAAATGGTTACATTTGGGAGAATATTGCTACAACACCACCTAACATATGTCCATTGGCATGTCACCCTTCAGAGCTTTATATAGCTATGATCCTTTATCATTTGTGGAGATTGCATTTGGTGATAGCAGGGCTCCGATGTTATAGGATTGGATACAGCAGAGCCAAGACATTCTTAGGGAATTGAAGGATCATTTACAAAGGGCACAAAACCAACAAAAGGTCCAAGCAGACAAGCACAGAGTTGATTGTACCTTTGAGGTTGGAAATTTAGTCTATTTGAGGTTGCAACCATATAGGCAGGCCTCCATTAAAAGAAGCGGAGTGGAGAAACTGCAGCCACATTTCTTTGGACCTTATAGAGTCAACAAGAGGATAGGGGTAGTAGCTTATGAGATGGAGCTTCCACAGGGTAGCAAAATTCACGTCTTCCATGTCTCGTGCCTTAAGAAAGCCCTCAGTCAACACGTCGGGCCTATTGAGTCATTTACTCCCATGGATGAGGAGGGAAAAATTGTTTTGATTCCATAGGAGGTGTTAGAAGTCAGAGAGAAGAGGCTCCGAAACTGAAGCATCAAGGAGTATCTGATCAGGTGGAAGGATTTACCCATTGAGGATGCCACTTGGGAGAAGGAGCACGTTGTTAGAGAAGCAGGTTTGGAATTGCTTGAGGACAAGCAATTTCAAGAAGGGGAGACTGTAATGTCCCCCACCTCTTAGAGAGGTGATGAGGAGACTTAGTGGCCTGGGCACCCCCACTAGGTCATAGTCTCACACTGAGGGGGGGAAAAGTCAAGAAGTTAAAAGTTATATTTTTAGGTTGACTTAAGAAAGGAAAAGGATAAAGGAGTAAAAGATAACTCAACAAAAGAATAGAATATTAACTCTGGGAGTTAACCTTAATCAACAGAGAATTAGAAGGAAAAGTATAAGTAAGAGGTCGGGGTGCACCTATTACTCATTCTGGTTTTGGATTAGCATTTGCTATTGCTCTTGAGCATTCATTTGGGGGTTTTTCTATTCAAAACCTTGTGAGAAACTCAGTGGTGAAATATCCACTCACCTTGTTCCGCAGCTTGGTCTTGGGGATGAAAGACTCCTCCACACCATTCTAGTCTCAGCCCATCTCCATCTAGCGCTTCAGAAGGTAGCAGGCCGTACTGTTCTTGTGTTTCCAGCAAGGGCGCACCATCATCTAGAGGGAGGTTCGATCTAGCTTATCCTGAGGGCTTGGGGCCATTCCGACATTTGGGTTTTGTTTGCAAGGGAAAGACCATAAATTTGAGGTATTTTCTGGAGGGTTATCATCATTCTACTTTTGTCTGCAGATTGGGACGTCTTGGAGCCATAAGGGACGTCCTATGATTCAGTAAAACTCATATCTAGGGATATCTGCTTGAGATTTGAGTCTGAAACTTCTCCCACGGGATTATCATAGTGCGATATATATTCTTGGAGAGTTTCAGAGAATTTGGAGGCCTCCTTCATCAGGGACGAACCAACTAGGGTTTCAGTCATCCAGTGGGGTGCACCATTCAGTGGAGAATTCAGATCTATAGGGTTTGAGAGTGGATTTGGGAATTTTGACATCTGGGTTGTCCTTACAGTTACCCAATCTATCATTTGGCATATTTCTCGGGATGATTGGACACTTTTGATAGTAGGGAAGAATTATTGAGGGCTTCAGCATTGTAAAAGGATGTGGCACTTTCTAGCTTGGAGGTTGAGCATTAGTTCAACTCAGATCTACTTGATTCAGTCTTCATTGTATATCCAGCCTTTGGAGGCTTATTTTGTATTGTCGGGAACATTTTGTAGCAGCTCATATCTATTACTTGTACGACCATCTAAGGTTTATGCCAGATCGGCCATCTATTGTATTGATCTTACATTGCTCATAATAAAAAGGTCAAATCTTTGCTTGTGCTTCTACATCTTGAATATATTGTGATCTCCATGTGTTGATGAATCTTGTATGCACTTAATAACTCAATAAATTAGTAGTAGTTAGTGATTCCAAGAAAGAATTTGGCTTGGGATCATTACATGCGACTACACTAGAAAAAAATGCTTGACATAGTGTTCTTGAAAATTGAGCTCATTCTTTGATTCGAATGACATGAGTGACTTGGTGAGGTTCCTCGATAGAGTGAGTTGGTGACTTGGTGAGGTTCCTCAACTTGTCAATGACTTGAGCCTTGCTAAGAATCAAATAAAATATTCCAACACAATAATCAAACATAATGCATGCAACATCTTGCATCCATGGTTATTCCCTTTACATACAACAAAATAAATGTATTACTCTAGAATAGAGGAGAGTGAAGGTGACATCCAACTTATAATTGTCAAGCAAAATGAGCATTTAGAGAAAACATGGATAAGCATTAATGCATAATGTTATGAATTATATCAAAGGTTATCCTTTTGACAAGTGAATAATGTTATGAATGTTATCAATGAAGATCCTTTAGAGACATGGTCGTTATGAATGTTATCAATGAAGATCTGATGATGAACCAATATTTGACTTATTTATATCATATTGCAATATTTATTTTCTCATGTGTGACTAAATGTTGACACCTACTTGAAACTTTTCCTCCTTCCTATGCTAGTCTTGTTTGGCCTTGTATTTTTCTAGACTCTTTAATAAAACACCTTTCATGATCGTACATATGGATGAATTTGTTGGAATTGGTGGCCTAGAAGGAAAATATATGTCATTGTATTTGTTACTCCCTTCTTGTGTTTGATCACTAGATGAAAGTTTTGTAGGAAACCCCTTCCAACAATAGTGTCTTGTTTTTTTGGGGCATGCTTTGTGCCTACAAATATTGTAGAGGTTGACAATTGATATGAATTATTATTTCATTTCAAATGATATCATTGTTCCATTTCTTAACCACTTGCGTCGATTAGAAAATGGTGAACATTTTCTAAGTTCAGGGTGGCATAATCAAACTTTCCAAGAAAAAAATCCTTCCACAATATATCTAAGATTTCTCCATGCATGAATGGTTGTCTATGAGAGGATTTGCAACTATTTAGTATATTTTTCCTAGACATCTCCTGAGTATTTATATCCTTGTATGAATAATGTTTAGGTATGCCATAAAATCCCTATTTGTGACCTCCATTTGTATTGTCAGTATCTAAGATGAAGGTTCTAAGGTGCTAAGTATGTAATGGTGGGGTCAGTTGTTAAGATGATGGGGAGGTAGGGTTTAAGGGAATGTGTTTCACCTTATTTTTTATACTAAATGCAAAACAAATTCATCATAACATCTTCATGAATGATTCCCGTGCAACCAAATGCATGTGGAATATGTGTCACTTATCATGCAACATGGATTAGGTAGATACCCTATCTTACCACCACTTCCCTTGCCACCCTTAAGTCCTTATTTAATTCCATAGGTTTATCATGCAATATGGTTTAACATGTGTTTTTGTTGTTGTCGGGATTTGATGGTCTGTGCTTGTCATGGTTTAGCCTAGAATTTGGTGGGTGGTGTGTTCTTGTCATGGGTTTTTTAGATGTATTATCAACTATGATATATGGTTGTGGTTATCTTGGTTTTTGTGGTGCACTATGGAGTTTCCTATATCTGGTCTCTAATA
>ML817979.1:339577-362653 GCA_009831015.1 Picea engelmannii
AAAATTTGTTAATAGCATGAACAACTGCCAAGAACTCTTTCTCGGTGACTGTGTAGTTCAACTCAGCAGGGGACAAGTTCTTTCTTATATAATAAATGGCATAGGATTGTTGGTCTTCTTTCTTCCCTAATACCCCTACTATTGCGGTGTCAGAGGAATCAATGGATATATGAAATGGGAGAGTCCAATTAGGCCCTCTAAGAACTGGTTCCATAGATAGCTTAGCTTTCAGAGTTTCAAAGGTAGTTTGACAATGCTTAGTCCAAACAAAATCAACATCTTTTATTAATAATCCAAACATAGGTGCAACAATCTTTGTAAAATTTTCAATAAACATCCGGTAATATCTGGCATGTCCAAGAAAGATTCTCACCTCTTTCTGAGTCTTAGGGGGTGGGAGTCTAATAATGACCTCAATATTTGAAGGATCGACTTTTATTCCTTGAGATGAAACATGATGTCCTAGAACCACTCCTTCAGTTAGCAACATTTTTCATTTTTCATGACTTAGGGATAGGTTCATTTTCTAGCATCTGATGATTAATTTTTCCAATTTGTCTAAGGTTTCCTGGTAAGTGTTTCCATAAACTATGAAGTCATACATGTAGATCTCCACACAATCATGAATAAGATCGAAAAATATCCCTAATACTGCTTGTTGAAATGTGGCAGGAGTATTACACAATCCAAATGGTAAGACCCTATAGGCATAGGTGCCCCAAGGACAAGTAAATGTAGTCTTGTCTTGGTCCTCGGGTGCTATAAGAATTTGGTTGTACCCGTTGTACTCATCTAGAAAGGAGAAATACTTCTTTTCGGAAAAGGTATCTAGAACTTGGTCAATGAAAGGAAGAGGAAAGTAGTCTTTCAGAGTGGGCTTATTGAGTTCCTGGAAATCAACACAAATTCTCCATTTCCCGATCAATTTCTTTGGAACCACTACTAGTAGGGATACCCACTTACTGTCGAAGATGGGATAGATAAATCTGACATTTAGCAACTTTTGAATCTCCTCCTTGACTATATCTTTGAGTGATGGGTTCATCCTTCTCTGGGGTTTCCTAACATGTGTCACTTCCCCCTGGGTGTATATATGGTGGATGCATGTGTCAGGATGTATACCCTTCATGTCAGTGTATTCCTAGGAAAATTCTCCTGATTGTTCTTTAAGGATATCTACTAACTATTTTTGTTGGTCTGTATCTAGCCCAGAGTTTATATGTAAATATTTCCTTGGAATAATCTCGTAGGGCACAGTATAAGACATGGTAGACTCATCTATTTAGAAGATAAAATATTTCGAAGACAAAATGGATGGATCTAATTGTTCTTGAAATTCTTCCCCAAACATGTACGCAAATTGGGGAAAAGACTGTGGAAACTCCACACATGTAATAACATAAATGAATTGGTTTAGCACATTTTCTAGTGTATGCTCTTGAAGTGCCCTTGCATGGTCACTAGGAAATACGAGTTCTTCCTAGTCCTCGTTGTCATATGGGCATTCAAGCCACCATATATTCTCCATAATAGGTTGAGCTGGAGGGTAAATGGTGAGCTTATGGATAGAGAGACTATTCAAGATGGTCATTTCTCCTTCTCTACAACCAATAAATGCATTGGTTGTGGCTAGCCAAGGTCTTCCAAAAATAATGGGATGGACTTTGGTAGGATCCTTTGAATGAATGACAAGGAAATCTACTAGGTACTCCCATGAGGCTAAAGTAACCATGACATCATCTAAAATCCCTTCAGGTATAACCCTAGTCTTGTCTACTAATTCCAAAATGGTTGGGGTAGGCCAAAGAAGAGGTTGTAACTATAATTGTTCCAAGGTAGTAGTGGCCATAACATTGATGGATGCCCCCAAGTATATGAGAGTGTTTTTGATGGAGACCTCCTTAATGGTTATTGTCACTACGGGGTTTCCTAGATTCCCATACTTTGCTAGCTTTGGCTGCTCTGATATGCACTCAGAGAGTCCTCCTACCAAATGTACTGTAGGAGGGTCCTTTTGCTTCCTACCTGGATTCTTGATACACAATTCTTTGACTACCTTACTATAGATTGGAATGCCTTTAATGGCTTGAAGCAGAGGAATCTTGAAACAAATATTTTTCAATTCATTCAAAATGTCAAATTCCGGTCGGGTGGTAGGTTTCTCAATTACCAATCAGTCTGGATAAGGAGGTACCTTCGTAATTTGTGAAGGTTCTTTTTGGGGAAGCTTGGGTTCTTGATTCTTTAGGATAATAACATCTTCCCACCTAGTGTCATCCATGGGTTGTTGGGTGGTTTCTTCTTCTTATTCTTCCTGGATGACTATTGAAGGTCTCTGCCTATCTAGAAATTTTCTCGATCTTAGTTGCATTTCCTGTAATGGAATAGGAGTAATGACATATGTTAGGAAGGCCCGCATATCAACATTGTTAAGAGGTTGAGGGGGCTTATTATTGGGATTCAACACTGGCTGTGCTGGTAATAGTGTCAGTTTTGGGGAGCTTTCATTTTGAAATTAGAGCAGTTGTTGTTGTGGGATAGGAGGTAAAGGTGGTGGAACAAAACCTGGCAGAAGTTGTAGAGTGTTTGATGAGAACTGAGGATAAGGATGGTTGTACATAGGAATAGGTGGAGCTTGACTATTTCCTTGCTTGTGTCCTCCCCTCCATCCTTGAATCCAAGGATGTTGGTATTGAGTAGACCAGTTTTTCCAACCTGGTGAGTTCCATTGTTGTTGTTGATAATAGGGTGGAACTTGGGACTGTAGATCCGGGTATGTGGGTTGATTCCTACGCTGCCATGGCCTCCTAGGTGCATACAAAGACTCCCCGGGATCTCCACTCATATATATGGCTAATAAATCAGGAAATTATGGACATTTTTCAGTCGAATGGTCTTCTGTACAGAAGCCACAAACTGAAATATTATCTAGTGGGCACTTCCTTGAGGAATGCTTCCTCCTACATCTTGGGCAATATATGCTCATTGCTGCATTTTCCTCCTCCTATTTCTTTTTGATTTTAAGGGTGTCCAACTGGGAACCTATTGTTCTTAGGATGTCTATCTTGAATTTTTCTATAAGGTTCTCTATCTCTGATCTCGTGATACCACCTGAACTAATTGGTTTTAAGCTTCCATTGTAAGGGTCTCGAACATTATTTCAAGTTTTGGCTCTACTCCTTGAGTAATTTTTACAAATTTCACATATTTTAGCAAATGGTTTATGAGAAATATCACCTGATGCCATCAGGTTAAGCATCTCTAAATATTCTTCTGGAATTCCCTTAAGGAAAAAGAGCCCTAATTGCATCCTCTGGGAGGTCATGGTATTTTGGCTTCTGGGAGATATAACCAAATCTTTCCATATAGTCTTCAAGGGTCTCATCTTTTAATTGTTGTACTTTAAATATGCCATTACGAGAATGTTTGGTCTTGCAGTAGTCCTTGTACTTCTTGAGAAATATGTCTTTCATTATTTCAAGTTTTGGCTCTACTCCTTGAGTAATTTTTACACATTTCACATATTTCAGCAAATGGTTTATGAGAAATATCACCTGATGCCATCAGGTTAAGCATCTCTAAATATTCTTCTGGAATTCCCTTAAGGAAAAGAGCCCTAATTGCATCCTCTGGGAGGTCATGGTATTTTGACTTCTGGGAGATATAACCAAATCTTTCCATATAGTCTTCAAGGGTCTCATCTTTTAATTGTTATACTTTAAATATGCCATTACGAGAATGTTTGGTCTTGCAGTAGTCCTTTCACTTCTTGAGAAATATGTCTTTCATGGCTTCCTAAGACCTAATACTGGATTCTCCCAATCCCATGAACCATCTTAGTGTAGAGTCTTTGAGGGTGGTAGGAAAGAGTTTTAATTTCTGGGCATCTTGCATATAGTTGTATCTCATGCACAAGATGTCAAATTCAAATAGGAAGGTGTCTGGATCTTCACTGTTTTTACCATAAAAGGTAGGTAGTGTTGAGAGAGGAATATTCTTCATGTTGACATTTGGAGTGGTGTCTAAAATCGAAAACCTGAAGGTAGTTTCAGTTTGGTTTCCAGTTTCTTCTTCCTCTCCATGTCTGACATTGTTGTTATGGTCCTCCTGATCACCCATATTTTCTTGGTTTCCAAAAAGAGAGTACCTAAGTGGTTTTAGCTTTGAAGAGAACAAAGTTTCCCTTTGATGAAAAGGTCTTCCTACTGATTGGATGTCTGAGACTCTACTCGAGCTGGTTGATAATATTGGTGCCAAATTTTTTGTGTCAATTTGAGAGATAATTACATTGGCTGAGATACCAAACATAAGATTCACTTGTTTAGGGTCGATGATGTATTTAAAATTAGAGTCCCCTGGTGATGGTGTAAAAGCAAAGGTTGTATTGTTTGGTTCTGTGGAAGACTTGAGTGGTCTTGCCTCCTAT
The DNA here is from genome assembly GCA_009831015.1 of Picea engelmannii. NCBI lineage: Eukaryota > Viridiplantae > Streptophyta > Pinopsida > Pinales > Pinaceae > Picea > Picea engelmannii. Next base: position 344,004 of record ML817979.1, read on the forward strand.
CCTAATATGATTGATACTTCAATTTATAGTTCTATAGTTCTCCCGGTGTTAGTCCCTTCAGAGACTATTTTATCTCTTTGAGTTGAGATAGCTCCTATTTTTCAGTATCGGTCTGCGGATTTTATAAGCATAACGTTCCTTCCCCCAAAGAGATTAGAAGGAACCTTAGTTAAAAGGTTTGATTTTGATTTAATGTATCTACCTTGTGGGTCTCTAGGCCTATTCATGAAAGAAAGAAAAAACAAAAAGAAAAAGATACCATTTGATCCCTAGGTCTATTCATGAAAGCAAACAAAAAGAAAAACTACTATTGGGTTTGGGGGAACCTGCTATAGCATATGCACAGGTTCTTACCTTTTGTCTTAAAGTTCCCTTGCCACCAAACTAATGCTAAGGTATAAGGATGATCTAATTCCTAATTACTTCTTACCTTGAGACAACTCCCCAACAACGACGCCAAAATGTTAGGTGTTTTATACGTACTAAAAAAGACACTAAACTACCCTCAATTAAATTGTCAACCCGGGGTAAGTAAACTTAGAGTTGTAGAAAAATATATGCCAAAGGTAAAAAGGTTGGTAGGAGTGTAGAATAACTAAGGAAAACATCTATCTAGGGATAATCTACTCAAGCAAACCTATCTAATGAACAAACCCTACTAAGCAAATTGAAACTAGGTAACCTAATTACTTTTGGGCCAAGGACTGATGGATAGTTCCTAAGAAAGAGAATGAAAACTCTATTTAAATCAAACTAGTTCATGACAATAAGCAAAGGTAAACTACTAATCATACTAAGCAAATGATGAAAGAAAACTACCTTTAACTTGCCAACCTACATTCAATGAGAAACTACCCTATGAAAGAAAATAAATAAGCAAGTAAGCAAAAGCACCTATCTAACCTATTAAAGAAAATAGACAAGCAAGCAAAAACACCTAACTAATCTATTAAAGAAAATAGACAAGCAAGCAAAAACACCTAACTACCCTATTAAAGCAAATGGACAAGCAAGCAAAAGCATAAAGCAAAAGACAAGTAAGCAAAGACTTATCATTGAAGAACTACCTAGCCTAAGAGGCAAGTGAACTAAATGCCTAGTGAAAAACTATTTCTCTTGCGTGAAAGGAAATTTAAATGCTCGATGCAATGCATGAAGGGAAATCTAGTCTATTGAAAGCAAGAAAGACTATCAACTAAACTTATGAAAACAAGAAACTAGATTTTCTAACTTATGAAAGAAAGAAACTAACTTTAACCTATGAAACACTCAAATGTAATGCTGGTGGTTGTGTGAATTCTTTCAATGGTGACGAATAATATCTCGATGACACTTAACCAAAAAGGGTAGTTCTAATGGTATAAGCTCAATACTAATTTCAATGGAAAAATAAAAGGTGTGAAGTAAACAGTCCAATGAAAACTTAGACATGATAAAAGTAATGTTAAATACCTGTTGGCAGCCAACCCGCATTTGTATACTGTCCTTATAGGCTGCCTACACCAGAGTTTCACAAACTTTGTTTTTCGTCGCAACCTTCGACTAAAACAACACTATTGTTTTATATGCGTTTGCCCACTTGCCCTTGTTCTTGTTTTCACGACTGCAAGCGTGAAAACTTTGATTTTGAAGTCATATTAAAAACGTCACTGGATTGTTATGATCACTCTTGTTTATATGCTCATTGCGTTTCCAATTTCTTTATCGTTATGCAATTGACACGACTCCAAGATCCTTATTCATTTGGCATTCTTTATTTGTTAATATGACTTCATTTTACAAGACTATGATGATATTCTTTTGATCAAGTTTGTGATGCATTGGTGATTTGATTTATATGTTCTTTGATCGATTCCCTTGATACATTGGTTTCATGGGAACACATTGGTGTTGTGGTTAGACCCTTGGTATAAATCATTTAATACAACACATAGTTCATTTAATCGAACCCTTGGTGTGATTTCAAATTATTTCTTTGGTTTTAAAACTATGACTATTGCTCGCGCAAATGTTTGGTCCACGTATCATAGATTTTATTAATTGTTTAAATGGCATAGTTTTTAACCTATGCAATAATGGTTTGAATCATTGTATGTTCCGACGTTTGTACCATGGGATATGACTATTTTGCATGGGCTGAACTAGCTCCACCACCTTCGCACGTTCTGTCATTAATGTTTTCCTCCTATCCCGGTTCACCTTTGCTAGTTTTCGGGCGAGCCTGTGAGCTATCGACCCTGTGTATACTCTGTTCGAACCCTTACCCACTCACCCTGCTCACCGTGTGCTCCTGTCTATGGCACCAGTAGTGCGCATAGAGCCGAATGGTAACCAAGCTCTGTTGTTGTTCGATAATACCCGTAAAGATTTAGAAAACAGTGGGTGGCTAGTGTTTATACAGAGGTTCGAGGGTTTCAACATTTCGGCGGCCAAACAATTCGCCCTTACCTTTGATGGGTGTAGGGATAAAATCGGTGACATACATCTCGAGATGAATGAAGAATTCATAAGCTCTACTACAGGATTGTCGGATATAGGCCAAAGGTGGTTCAAAAATTTCAAAGTCGACAAGGTGACGTGGCCTTTGCTATTCGTATCACGAAAGGTTGTGTCCTGTGATAAAGGTATGCCTATTTCTACCTTCAATCCTAGGTGGAATGATCTTTTGATAATTGTCAAACAGTTTGTGACCTCTGAAGGTCGGTATGTCTTGGTTTTTCTGTATCACCTCCGGTTATTGATGAATTTCATGGGTTTTCCTTTGAACATGATGCATTACTTCTTGCGTAATCTTTACAAGATGTCTAAGAGGTTCAAACATGAGAAGGATGATAGAAAATTGTTTCATCATGGCTTGATTAGACTCATTGTCGTCCATCATTTGAGCCTTCATGGCGATAATTGGAAAGCCTTTCTATCTCGAAATGGCTTTGCTAATCCAGAGTCTGTCCAAATCGACAAGGCTGTGGTCAGTGAGACTTTGGCTAGGCCGGTCGTGCCACTTCATATCCTTTTACCCCTTGTTAAACCCTCGGATTGCCTCAAATTGGACCTACCCGATGCCATGGCTAACCCCTATGCTAAGGATGATTTTAAGGCCATCGAAAGACCCGCAAGGAAAAATGACAGAGGTGACAATGCTGTCAACAGAAAAGGGAAGAAAAATGCTCGATTGATATCGAGACTTTCTCGAAATAAACCTAAACTAGACGTTGAACAAAAGCCCATAGTTCTGAGTGAGGACTTGGACTCCGATATTGAGTGTTTCCTAGCTGAAGAGTACCCCTATTCCCGTGGCCTATGCTCCAAGCAACCCTATGACTATGTCTCTAGCTTACCCCCTTGCCTAAAAAACAACCCAAATTACTTGGGAATCAAGTTGCACAATGAAACCCCTATTGGCTTAAACAAACCCTCTCCTGTGTTATCAAATCCCGAGCAACCTTCATGTATCCAATGCAATGTGTGGCTAGAGCGTTATTACGCCGACGTTCCCCTGTTGCAATCAAAGATCAAATTGTTAGAGGAGCGGGTGACAGTGCTGGCAAAGGACAATGATAGGCTTCAAGCTAGTGAAAAGAAACAAAGAACCACCGGTTTGATTGTTTTCAGGAATGTCGAAGCGGCAACAGACTTCGTCAATTCTAAGTTATCATAATCGAAGCCTTTTCTTATTGTTTAGGTATGAATTTCGATATTAATTTCGTTTTATGAATTTCTTGAATTAATATAACGAATTGGGTTTTGATTTTGATTAGCTCTGTTCATTGTAATACATTCGAAATGATTCTGTCATAAGTTTGATCATCAAACGGGTATGTTGCAGATCCTGTACAGTAGATTCATTTTGCTAAAAGTAAATGTAGTTATGATTTGGTTATGCGATTTTCTCGTGCCTAGTTTAGTATAAGCAATTGATTGGTTTTTAATTCGGCTTGGTTTGTTTTTGAATCAATTCTATTCGATAGTCTATTTGGTTCGATTTCGATTAGTTTCATTTGTTCCTAATAAACTCAAAACAATTCTGTTGATTTCGATTTATCAGGAACGACTATGTTCTATATTGAATCAATATTCTCGTTTGGATTTTGATTATCTTTGAACTGTGCAAAAGATCTATTTTCTATAATTGTGGAGTTGTGTTGATTCATAACGATAGTGTCGACCCCAAACTGTTTCGATTTGTTCTTGTTTGATTTGATTTGCAATTGACTGCTGCGTGCCATGATTAGCATAATCCTTTATATATGTCTGATATAGTTCTATGCGTTTGAAAAACGATCCTGTTGATGTCGATTGGATTTGGTTCATGAAAATTATTTCATTATTGTCGAATGATCTGATGAAATTCTGTTTACCCCGAATTGGTAATAACAAATTGAACAGAGTGCATGTATCTCTGTTATCACTTGATTTACCACGATTTCGTTTGCTCTCGAATTAGCATAGAATTTTGATTTGGATAATTCATTTGAGTTTCAAATAACAATTAAATATTTGTTTAATAGTTTTGAATTAGTTTTAAAACGATTCTGAGTTTAATTTAGACCAGCTACAAAATCGCAAGATTCTGTAGCTAGTCTTAAAAATTAGATTTTTGTCAATTTTATCAATAAAATATCCTCTTGACTTGTCTATTATTGTCCTCTTTCAGGTACATTCGAATTGAAATGATCAATTGGGCATGCTATGGCGGTTTAGGAGATATTTGTGAGATGTAGTTTTTATTTTAAGTTAAGTCAGAAATAGAGACTTGGGATATTATCCCAGATTTCTGTAAACTATTTTGATAATTCCCACAGGGATGTTTTACCCTGTGGGAAGTCTTTAAATACTAGTTATTTTTTTGTAATAGACCCATCATCATCACTGTGGGAGAACCAGACTATGTATTTATGATTCATACTGAGATAAAAGTTGATGTCTTGTAACAACTTTCGCTTTCAATATATCAAACTTTTGTTTCAAGTTTTCTGCGTATCAGTTTGTAAGCTGTCATCGACTACTTTAGCTATCATGATTCATTGCATGTGATATGATTTGATTTATATGTTATCCATATATGATCTTCTCTTATTTAAAGAAACAAAAATATAGCAATTATTCCGCTTCAGTTTAATGAATTATAGGTTTACCTTTTTCGTTAAACGAATCATTTTTGTACAGATCTTTGCATGCAGATTTATCTAACTGTGACGATTTGTAAATCATAAGATTGTTGTAATTTTTTATGTCTTGTTTTTCCTGTAATTATATTTGAAGAGAACAACAAATTTCCATTTACGAGAAGCTCGTGGAGAATCTGGTGCGGGTTTCCTCCCACCAAACAACTGAATCGACCATCATACACAGGACAAACCTGAAGTGTTACTTCAGGTTAGTTTGTTATTTATTATTCGATAGTTAGATTGTTAGTATAATTCAATTAGTTTAGATAGACATATGTATAGTTTAGATTTGTAGTTAGAGTTAGTATTTTAGTTGTTTAGTTTAGATAGTTTTTGTTTAATTCCCTTTCATAAAATTATAAAAATAAAAAAATAATGGTTTTGCTGTCTTAGGACAGATTACAAATGACTTTTGCAGGTTTTAATTTAAATCTGTAATTTGTAAATATTGTATATTTGTAATTGGATTTGATTCCGTTGGTAATTAGACATTTAATTTTATGGAATTATAGTTGTATAATTTAGGTAGTAGATTGTATATATGTATTTTAGATTTTTTTTTTAGTTTGCTTTAATTATTGTTTTTTTTATTTAGATTAGTTCCTTAGTATTATTTTTCTTTTGTTCCCCTAGGACTTAGATTGGCTAACGGAGCCGCTAAACCTATCAGGGTGGGTTATCCTAAACGGATTGGGTTATTTAGACAACCCCGGACCGGATCCACTCTTCCAGTTGGCGAGCGTTCAATTTTTCCCGTCAACAAATGGCGCTAGAAGGAGGGCCTGAAATTTATTAATGTCACGAGATGGTCGTAAGACCCCTCCACCACCTAATCGCTCACCTATAGTGACAATAAGTCATTTGAATGATAACATTCCCCCTCAAACAACAACCACATCAAATGACGATCCACGGATCACAGTTGAGCGAACAACCCCAAATCCTACAGGTGGTGACATACAAGAGATTGTTCGTCAATCTCTCATAAGAACTCATAGTGCCTTAGCCCATTTGAGGCAACCAAACTGAACTTTGAACCAAACTTTAGACTTCTCTAATATCAGAGAACAACTCGGGGGCACTAACCTCTCTGTGGACCCTACAGATCCAATCCTCACTCCTACTGCAGGAGGATCTGGAATACCTCCCTCACCACCTCCATCATCCCATTCTTCTTTAGGAGAGAATTATTTTGCCAAAGGCAGTTCCCCTTCACATCATTCCACACCGACTACACCAATGGCCAACCAGAAAAATCCTGCTAGGCCTTGGCTCGACCAGGATGCAGTAGCTGTACCTGGAGCACAACATCCCTTACCCAAACATCTAGAGAAGTGGCTTCCCAAGTTTGACCCTGACTCTAAATAGATCACTGAAGATCATATTAAAAGGTTTATGTTAGTCGTAAGACTTCGCAATGTCGAGCATGAAGACGTAGTCTGTAGGTTGTTCCCCTATACTTTCGAGGGAAATTCATCCACATGGTACTTTGCCCAACAACCCCATACCATCGTGTCCTGGGAAAAGTTTGAGTCATGCTTTTTGGAAACTTTTAGAGACAGTAAGCCTCCTGAAGTCCTAGTCATTGAGATTTCTAACTTAAGAATGAACCCAAAAGAGAAAATTAAAGACTTTAATCAAAGATTCTTGACACTTAAGAATCGAATCCCCACGGATTCGATGCCTGCTGAGAATCTTATAATAGCATACTATACTAAAGCCTTGCATCAAAGTATAGCTATTTGGGTTAAACGATCTAAGAAAGCCACGTTGTTAGAGGCCTTTGAAGAGGCCAACTAGATTGAAAAATACATACTTAGTCTAAAAGACACTACTAGTAATGAAACAAAAACCAGTTCATCTTCCAAAAAGAAGATCGAAATCCTCCCTAGACCTACTCAATGTAAAACACAACCTGAAAGTTCTGATTTAGAAAACTTAACTAAAGTCATTCAAAAACTATCGAATCAAGTTATAGATTTGAAAAGGACGATCGAAGAAGCTTCTTCGAGCAAAGGGCCTTGTAAGCCCCCGTTCAGGAATCCTTTTCCCACCAACCGACCTAATCCAACCACCGAGGGCCTTAATCTAGAAAGTCAACAATACACCCTTCAAACAATTCTAGAAGCCCAGGATAACTTGATGCCCCTGAGATTCCTGAGGAGGTAGTTGAACAAGAGACAGTTCAAGAAGAAGAGTCTTCTCCAAACATTTTTGGGCACTTCTTGGATAGCATCTTTCAAGATAACTTCGAGACAATATATCCCTATAACACTAGGAGTAAGACAACAAACAAACCTTCTTTCGAAAACACTACGAATTCGCTTCCAAAACAATCTAAACCCACTGAGACTAAACAAAATCATGTGAACCCCAACTTAGATTATGATTTAGTTGAAGATCTTAAAACGTTAAGGGCTAACATTTCTGTTTTTGAGTTATTGAAATTTTCATTTTTGCTACAAAAAATGTTACAGAACATTGCAGAGAATGGTAAAAATGGTAATCAAAACAGTAGCAAGGTTGTGCAGAACAAAGTTCCTCAGAAGACTTCCACTAAGAATAATCCTGATTCTCATGATAAAGGAAGCCTTCCTGTAAATAATGTAAATAATGTAGATAAAGTAGCTTTAGAAACTGCGAGTAAAAAGCCACAAACCACCACCCTTTGTACTCACAGAAATGTACCTCCATTTTTGTTAACTTTCGAAATCTTTAATAGAAACATGCACAATTGTATGGTAGACTCAGGAGTGTCATCCAATGTGATGCCATGGTCTGTGTGTCAGAAGATTAACGCTGAAGTTGAACCCTCCACCTTAAAAATCATCCAGCTTGATCGAACTAATGTTAAGGTCATACACGAATTAAAGAATGTGATTATAAGATTATCATTTAACCCCAAAATTCATCAAGTCATTGATATTATTGTTGTGGATATTCCAGAAGTATATGGTATGTTTTTAAGCAGGGACTAGTCGGAGCAGCTGCATGGCTATTTCATGACAGATTGGTCTCACCTATGGCTTCTAGAGAATGACAAGCCCAACAAGATCAAGGTAAATCGTGAACGCTACCTTAAGTTCATAGTCACCGATTTGAATGATCCAAATGAGCCATTTACACCTTCTGCTGATTCACCTGAAGTACAAGGGATAGATACCTTTTTCGGAAATTTCATGGCTGAAGCTTCAGCTATCACCAACCCAAAACAACAATCCGAGATTGTAGCATACATGCAGCCAACAGTTTCCACACAATGGTCTCATGCACCCGATAAAAATCAAATTTGGTCTCTTTATTTTGATGGGTCAAAGTCCAAAGAAGGAGTTGGTGCAGGCTACATTATTATCGATCTGGCAGGTAACAAAACATTTATTGCATGTAGGCTAGAATTTGAATGTACTAATAACACTACAGAATATGAGGCTTTACTGCAAGGTCTTAGAAAATCTCTAGATATGAACATTCAAAACTTGACTGTCTTTGGCGATTCTGAAATTGTGGTTAGATAGGTAAGAGATTCTATCCATTGTCTATCTCCACATCTTAAAAGCAACCAATCCGAGGTATGGAATTTACTGAATAAATTTTCTGCTTTCAATATAAATTCTATTCCTAGATTAAATAATGTTGAAGTAGATCTATTAGCTAACATAGCTTCTAAACGCTTTCCTGAAGAAGGCTTGTCCCTAGATGCATTCTTTGTCGAACTGTTGTTCAGGCCATCCATTCCCGACAACATCATGAATTGGAGAGTCTTCGATGATGATCAACAGATTATTAGCTTTCTGCATATGGAAGAAACTTTTCAAGGTGCGGTCATAGATGAATGCACTCACGATGACAACTTGCATGATTTCATGGTAATACCAGATCCAAGAACTCTTGAATCTTCATCGGACATGGTAAATTCGATCCCTAAATCTGTAGTTATATTAGAGAAGTTTTACGAACTTCAAGATAAATTCAAAAAATCGATCAACTGTGAAACCCATAGTTACTCGTTATCATATGAAAAAGTAAACTTAGGAACTAATGAAAATCCGCAGTGCATTAATTTAGGGGTTGGGTGTTCTGAACAAGAAAAAGATGCATTCATTAAATTGTTTAAATAATTTAAAGATGTCTTTGCATGGATGTATGATGACCTTAAAACTTTTGACCCTAACATCATACAACACATCATTCCTATGAAACCCCAAACCTCACCCTTTCAACAAAAATTAAGAAAAATGCACCCTAAGCTCGAACCGACCGTTAAAAAAGAATTGAATAAAATCCTGAATGCGAAGATAATTTTCCCTGTTAGGCACACTGAATGGTTTTCTAACCTTGTCCCTGTCTGGAAGAAAAGTGGGGAAATCTGACTATGCGTCGATTTCCGAAACGTTAATAGAGCGTCTGATAAAGACAACTACCTTGTCCCGCCCATGGAACAGATCCTTCAACAGGTGTCTGGTTCTAAGAGGCTATCCTTATTGGATGGTTTCTCAGGGTACAACCAAATCCTGATGTCTCATCTGGACCAGCTTAAAACTACCTTCCGCACTCCATGGGGCACCTACGCTTATCGAAAAATGACCTTTGGATTGATTAATGCCAGTGCCACTTTCCAGAGAGAAATGGACATTTTTTTTCGAGGCTTAATCAATCAGTCCATTGTATTTTACTTAGATGATGTTACTATATTTTATAAAAACAAAACCGATCATCTAGCTCATTTACGAGCCGTTCTGCAGCGATGTCGTAAATATGACATTTGCTTGAATCCTAAAAAATCCATCTTTGCAGTAGAACAAGGTAAACTCTTAGAATTTATTGTGTCAAGCAAAGGGATGATTATCGACCCCAAAAGGACTCAATTCATCTCGAAATTTCCCCCTCCTACTTCCAAAAAATCTATGCAGTCTTTCTTAGGCCAGATTAACTTTGTGAGGAGATTTGTCCCCAGCTTCTCCGAAATGGTCATACCTTTACAAAATTTAATTAAGAAAGATGCACAATATCATTGGGGACCCTTATAAAATCAAGATTTTAATGCAATAAAAAAGGCCATAATAGACGCTCCCTCTCTCATGAGACCCGACTTTTCCCAAGACTTCACGCTCTACACTTTTGCTTCTGACCATTCCTACGCTGCAGTCCTAACTCAAAAGAACGTCGAAAACAACGAAGTACCCATTGCCTTTATGATATCTACTTTTAAAGGCGTTGAATTTAATTACCCAGTGGTATATCAACAAGCCTATGCTGTTTTCAAAGAAGTCAAGCACTTCTGGTCTTATCTTTTGAAATCTAGGACAAAAATCATTGTTCCATACCCAGCCATCAGAAACATGTTAGTTCAAAAAGAACTAGGTGAAAAGAGGGCTAATTGGGTCACCTCCTTGCAAGAGTACGACATAGAAATCACCCCAACTCATATAGTGACAGGCCAAGGGTTATGCAAGTTAGTTGCTGATTCAGCAGAAGGATAGCAAGAAGAAAATGATATGTCAAACCTAGGATAGCGTGATCAAAATGCAATTTATTTTGCACAAAACTCTGTCAGTCTTTGGTATGATGATATAAAATTTTGTCTTGAACATGGGTCACCCCCCCATCACCTGGATCCCACTAAAAGAAGAGCGTTGAGATTAAAGTCTACCTCCTTTCATTTGGTTAATGGTTTTCTGTTTCGTTAAAATTTTGATGGTGTACTGATGCACTGTCTTGAGAAAGACGAAGCAAAAAAAGTCTTACTAGAGTTGCATGTAGGAGAAGCTGGTGGTCATTTTGGTGGTGACACTACTACCCATAAGGTTTTAAGAGCCGGTTATTATTGGCCCACACTTTTTAGAGATGCCCATGCCTTGTGTCGTAAGTGTACTATTTGTCAAAAAGCATCGGGGTGGTTACATAAACCAACCTTTCCTTTGCAGCCTGTTTCAGTAGACTCTCCTTTTCAGCAGTGGGGCCTGGATATTATAGGTCCGATCAATCCGCCATCCTCTCAACAGCATAAGTTTATCATAATAACCACATATTACTTTACTCGGTGGTCTGAAGCTGCCGCATTAAGAACTGTCAATACCAGTCAGGTATTTGCCTTTCTAAATTCGAATATTATCACTCGTTTTGGTATACCTGATTGTTTAGTGTTCGACAATGCTTCTTACTTTTCGTCCCTTGAGATGAGCGATTTCTCTTTAGAAAAAGGAATTAAATTGAATTATTCTTCTAGCTATTACCCCTAGGGAAATGGATTGGCAGAATCAACAAATAAGAACTTGATTAAAATCATCAAGAGAACGATGGCTGAAAATCACAAAAACTGGCACAATGCACTATTAAACACACTTTGGGATGATAGGGTAACACCAAAAACCACTGTAGGTAACTCCCCCTTTTTTCTCGTTCATGGCAGAGAAGCAATTCTGCCACCACACATTCTTCTCCCTTCACTACAATTATCGCAGAAAATACGAGAAGAAGACTGTCCCCCTTTGGAAAACTGAATTAACGCTTTAATGAAGCTAGAAGAGGTAAGAGCCCAAGATAAACGTAATTTAGATCAGCATCAACTATTGGTTAAAAGATGGTTCGATTCTAACTTTGCCTCTGATAGGAATTTCAAAGTAGGTGACCTCGTCGATTCTAACTCTACCTCTAGACGAAATTTCAAAACTTATGGCTTGGACCATTTTTAGTTGCTGAGAAGTTGGGTCCCAGCTCTTTCCAATTGCAGACTCTAGAGGGGCAGCCTGACACCTATTTGATGAATGGCCAAGCCTTGAAAAGATACTTTTCTTGATGACAACCCTTGTATATTATGTACATATTTTTCTTTTGCTTGCTTTTTCTTTCCTTTTTTGTCTTTGATTTCTCCTTTGCGCTTATCAGTTTTTGTTTTTGGAAATACACATACCTGAATTTTGGAAACTGTTCAGACAAAGAAAAAAAATTCCTTCACTGAAATGACTGCTAAAAATTGTATAAACATCAATTGTATACTTCTGAAATTTACATTTGTGTTGGCAAAAAAACTGTTGCTTGAAAGAAGTTAATTGATTTCAATCTCTGAGTAAAGCCTGTCACAATCATCTATTATCTTTTTACGTTGTCCCTATTCCTTAAGGGAATGACTCAGAAGATGTCTCCCTACCTTTGAAAGTTGGTTCTGTAAATAAGCCATCGTTGGATCTTAATAAAGGACAGTTCTAAAAAATTCTGTTGAGGTCTAAAAAAAATATGTTAAAATATCGTAATTTTTCAGCGTCACCCCGCTCGACTATATATCTTTAAAAAAACAAAATAAATCAATAAAAGAGTTGTGGGAAGTGCTTGTAAACCCGTCGGGATGTTGAACAGGTCTGCTAGTAGCGGGTAAATGCATGCATGACGCCAAGGCAACTTCTTCGGGGTACTAAACAGGCCCGCTGGCAGCGAAGCAATGTCGGGTATATGAAAATTCGTAAATAAGAAACCTCTTGACCTTAAAATGTCCTTTAGTCTAATTTGGAACTTTTGGGCAGGATACGGATGTTAGAGTGGGTTAAATGGAAACCCTCTCGAGGCTATGGACGCCTACTGGCAGCAGTGGCTCTGTCAACAGTATTGGGGATTTTATCTTTAATATCATGGCTGGCTTGTCTTATGACTGTTCTCAGTTTTCATCCTTTAAACACTGTTGGAATATTTGGTTAATGATGATGTTTACATGATTTCTTGGTTGTTATTTTTGAGTCAGAATTTTTCTCATTATCCTAATCTGAATTTGTTCTTTTGGCAGAGATAACTGCTTCTACCAGTGTGTCGCCATTGTTGGCAGCCAATCCACATTTGTATACTGTCCTTATAAGATGCCTACACCAGAGTTTCACAAAATTTGTTTTTCGTCGCAACCTTCGAATAAAACGACATTATTGTTTTATATGCATTTTCCCACTTGCCCTTGTTCTTGTTTTCACGACTACAAGCGTGAAAACTTTGATTTCGAAGTCATATTAAAAATGTCACTAGATTGTTATGATCGCTCTTGTTTATATGCTCATTATGTCTCCAATTTATTTATCGTTATGCAATTGACAAGACTCCAAGATCCTTATTCATTTGGAATTATTTATTTGTTAATATGACTTCGTTTTACAAGACTGTGATGATATTCTTTTGATCAAGTTTGTGATGCATTGGTGATTTGATTTATATGTTCTTTGATCGATTCCCTTGATACATTGGTTTCATGTGAACACATTGGTGTTGTGGTTAGACCCTTGGTATAAATCATTTCATACAACACATAGTTCATATAATCGAACCCTTGGTGTGATTTCAAATTATTTCTTTGGTTTTAAAACTATGACTATTGCTCGCGCAAATGTTTGGTCCACGTATCATATATTTTATTAATTGTTTAAATGGCATAGTTTTTAACCTATGAAATAATGGTTTGAATTGTTGTATGCGTTGATGGTTGTACCATGGGATATCACTATTTTGCATGGGCTGAACTAGCTCCACCACCTTCGCACGTTCTATCATTAATGTTTTCCCCCTATCCTGGTTCACCTTTTCTAGTTTTCGGGCGAGCCTGTGAGCTATCGACCCTGTGTATACTCTGTTCGAACCCTTACCCACTCACCCTGCTCACTGTGTGCTCTTGTTTATGGCGTCGGTGGTGCGCATAGAGCCGAATGGTAACCAAGATCTGTTGTTGTTCGATAATGCCTGTAAAGATTTAGAAACCAATGGGTGGCTGGTGTTTATACAGAGGTTCGAGGGTTTCAACATTTCGGTGGCCCAACAATTTTCCCTTACCTTTGATGGCTGTAGGGATAAAATTGGTGACATACAACTCGAGCTGAATGAAGAATTCCTAATCTCTGCTACAGGATTGTCGGCTATAGGCCAAAGGTGGTTCAAAAATTCCAAAGTTGACGAGGAGTTGTGGCCTTTGCTATTCGTATCACGAAAGGTTGTGTCATGTGATAAAGGTATGCCTATTTATACCCTCAAGCCCAGGTGGCATGATATTTTGATAATCGTCCAATAGTTTGTGACCTGTGAAGGTCGATATGGCTTGGTTTTTCTGTATCACCTCCGGTTATTGATGAATTTCATGGGTTTTCCTTTGAACATGCCACATTACTTTATGCGTAGTCTTTACAAGATGTCTAAGAGGTTAAAACGTGAGAAGGCTTATAGCATCTTGTTTCATCACGGCTTGATTAGACTCATTGTCATCCATCATTTGAGCCTTCATGGCGATAATTGTAAAGCCTTTCTATCTCAAAATGGCTTTGCTAATCCAGAGTCTGTCCAAATCGACAAGGCTGTGGTCAATGAGACTTTGGTTGGGCCAACCGTGTCACTTCATATCCGTTTACCCCCTGTTAAACCCTCAGATTGCCCTAACTTGGACCTACCCGATGCCATGGATAACCCCTGTGCTAAGGATGATTTTAAGGCTGTCGAAAGACCTGTGAGGAAAAAAGACAGAGGTGACAATGCTGTCAACAGGAAAGGGAAGAGAAATGCTCGATTGATATTGAGACTTGCCCGGAATAAACCTAAACCAGATGTCGACCAAAAGCCCATAGTTCTGAGCGAGGCCTCAAAATTTGATATTGAGCATTTCCTAGCTGAAGAGTACCCCTATTCCCATGGCCTATGCTCCAAGAAACCTTATGACTATGTCTCTAACTTACCCCCTTGCCTAAAAAACAACCCAAATTACCTGGGAATCAAGTTGCACAATGAAACCCCTGTTGGCTTAAACAAACCCTCTCCTGTGTTATCAAAGCCTGAGAAACCATCATGTATCCAATGTCATGTGTGGCTAGAGCGTTATTACGCCGACGTTCCCCTGTTGCAATCAAATATCAAATCGTTAGAGGAGCGGGTGATAGTGCTGGCAAAGGAGAATGACAGGCTTCAAGCTAGTGAAAAGAAACAAAGAACCACCAGTTCGATTGTTTTCAGGAATGTCGAAGTGGCAACAGCCTTTGTCAATTCTAATTTATCATAATCAAAGCCTTTTCTTATTGTTCAGGTATGAATTTCAATATTAATTTTGTTTTATGAATTGCTTGAATTAACATAATGAATTGGGTTTTGATTTCGATTAGCTCTGTTCATTGTAATACATTCGAAATGATTCTGTCATAAGTTTGATCATCAAATGGGTATGTTGCGGATCCTGTACAGTAGATTCATTTTGCTAAAATTAAATGTAGTTATGATTTGGTTATGCAATTTTCTCGTGCCTAGTTTATTATAAGCAATTGATTGGTTTTTAATTCGGTTTGGTTTGTTTTTGAATCAATTATGTTCGATAGTCGATTTGGTTTGATTTCGATTAGTTTCGTTTGTTCCTAATAAACTCAAAACAACTCTATTGATTTCGATTTATCAGGAACGACTTTGTTCTGTATTGAATCAATATTCTCGTTTGGATTTTGATTATCTTTGACATGTGCAAAAGATCTATTTTCTATAATCATGGAGTTGTGTTGATTCATAACGATAGTGTCAACCCCAAATTGTTTTGATTCGTTCTTGTTTGATTTGATTGCAATTGATTGTTGCGTGCCACGATTAGCATAATCCTTTGTATATGTCTGATATAGTTCTATGTGTTTGAAAAATGATCTTGCTAATGTCGATTGGATTTGGTTCATGAAAATGATTTCATTATTTTCGAATGATCTGATGTGATTCTGTTTACCCCAAATTGGTAATAACAAATTGAACAGAGTGCATGTATCTCTGTTATCACTTGATTGACCACGATTTCGTTTGCTCTCGAATTAGCATAGAATTTTGATTTGGATAATTCATTTGATTTTCAAATAACAATTAAATATTTGTTTAATAGTTTTGAATTAGTTTTAAAACGATTCTGTGTTTAATTTAGACCAACTACAGAATCGCAAGATTCTGTAGCTAGTCTTAAAAATTAGATTTTTGTCAATTTTATCAATAAAATATCCTCTTGACTTGTCTATTATTGTCCTCTTTTAGGTACATTCGAATTGAAATGATCAATTGGGCATGCTGTGGTGGCTTAGGAGATATTTGTGTGATGTAGTTTTTATTTTAAGTTAAGTCAGAAATAGAGACTTGGGATATTATCCCAGATTTCTGTAAATTGTTTTGATAATTCCCACAGGGATGTTTTACCCTGTGGGAAGTCTTTAAATACTGGTTATTTTTTTGTAATAGACCCATCATCATCACTGTGGGAGAACCAGACTATGGATTTATGATTCAGACTGAGATGAAAGTTGATGTCTTGTAACAGCTTTTGCTTTCAATATATCAAACTTTTGTTTCAAGTTTTCTTCATATCAGTTTGTAATCGGTCATTGACTACTTTAGCTATCATGATTCATTGCATGTGATATGATTTGATTTATATGTTATCCATATATGATATTCTCTTATTTAAAGAAAAAAATATATATAAATTATTCTACTTCAGTTTAATGAATTACAGGTTTACCTTTTTCATTAAACGAATCATTTTTGTATAGATCTTTGCACACAGATTTATCTAACTGTGACGATTTGTAAATCATAAGATTATTGTAATTTTTTATGTCTTGTTTGTCCTGTAATTATATTTGAAGAGAACAACAACTTTCCATTTACGAGAAGCTCGTGGAGAATCTGGTGCGGGTTTCCTCCCACCAAACAACTGAATCGACTATCATACACAGGACAAACCTGAAGTGTTACTTTAGGTTAGTTCGTTATTTATTATTCGATAGTTAGATTGTTAGTATAATTTAATTAGTTTAGATAGACATATGTATAGTTTAGATTTGTAGTTAGATTTAGTATTTTAGTTGTTTAGTTTAGATAGTTTTTGTTTAATTCCTTTTCATAAAATTATAAAAAAAAAAATAATGGTTTCGCTGTCTTAGGGCAGATTACAAATGACTTTTGCAGGTTTTAATTTAAATCTATAATTTGTAAATATTGTATATTTGTAATTGGATTTGATTCTGTTGGTAATTAGACATTTAATTTTATGGAATTATAGTTGTATAATTTAGGTAGTAGATTGTATATATGTATTTTAGATTTATTTTTTAGTTTGCTTTAATTATTGTTTTTTTTATTTAGATTAGTTCCTTAGTATGAGTTTTCTTTTGTTCCCCTAGGACTTAGATCGACTAACGGAGCCGCTAAACCCGTCAGGGTGGGTTATCCCAAACGGCTTGGGTTATTTAGACAACCCCGAACCGGATCCACTCTTCCAGTTGGTGAGCGTTCAATTTCGTCCGTCAACAATACCCTACATATTCATGTATACAACATCAACATCATAATGATATCATCATTATCTAACTAAGGAATTTAATTTCATTTTAATCTATGAAAGGAAATTGCGTGAAAGGAAACTATACTATGTCTATTTTAATCATTCAAGCTATGATAAAAAAAATGACTGAAACCAGAAATTAAAAACATGATATTAAAAAGTGAATTGACAATTACATTTAACCAATAACTAAGCAAGTGAAATCTATCTAAAAATGAATCAAACAAGCTATGATTCAAAAACTGGAAGAAAATCTATCCATTCATCAATCTTTGTCAGAAGAAACTTAGATTAAAACTATGCTCTGTTATAATTAAGAATCTGGTCAAAGCTTGACTGTAAAAATATAAAAGAAATCACAATTTATCATCTAACTACATGCGGGGTTAGTATAGTTAGAGAGAGAGACTTGCAAGCCTTTTCTAATCTACAAAATTAACACATACTAACACATATCATTATCTAACCTGCAAAAGAGAAATAAAACAGTTAAGCTACAACAAATTAATTAACTAAATAAAAATATGCATGTACAACAAATAAAGAAAGAGAAATTAAATTAAGAAATGCATAAATCAACATGAAGAGAGTTACCAGACTGCTGGTGGTCCCCCAAGGAATTCATGGTCACTCTCTAAAAGTATACCATGAGCTTAGCAGGCCGAATTCACCATACAAATCCAAAAATGTAGTTCTGGCATAATTTTGGCAATGTAAAAACTCAAACAGAGAAAAATCATTTTTCTGGCAATTCTAATGCTTATGCTACATGGTTAACAATCTAATGAGCATCCTATTGGTATTTATAAGCTTAAAACCTAGGTGGTTGACCACAGGATGATCAAACCACCTCTAAATTTGGCAAGTTACATTAAATGCATCCATAACTAACAAAATGAAGGAACCCAATGATCGCCCTCTTTAGACAACTGAAATCGAGTTGTCTTGAGCTTAGTATCTAGAGGGGGCGATGAAAAACAAAACCCATGTGCTCGATTTGTCCACCACTAGCCACCAATAACACAACCGCCAACTTGCCTTGCGTTTTTGTGTAATACTGGGTGTCAGAACGAGTGTCGGATCAAGTTGTTAAGAACCAAACATCAATATAGCATAGAAAAACCTTAGGAAAAGTACTCAATGCCTTGAAAAAGAGATAATTTTAGATAATA
>ML817979.1:362753-421807 GCA_009831015.1 Picea engelmannii
TGGTAGATGATGCACTAGATACATATGGCTAAGATGGATTTTGATTATGCATGGGGTGCTCAAGCATGGGATGATATTTTATTAGGTAGACTTCATATCTAATCTTCTTGCACAATGTATTCCAAAGGCTAAAACCCCCTTAGATAGTGGTGCACTTGGGTTTTACATGGCGTCTTATCTTATGTATTGTGTATGTGTGAGCTAAGAGTTCTCTTTTTTCAAGCCCACCTAGTAGCCTTCCTTTGCAATTGTACATGGTTATTTCCTCATAGATGTTTAGCTATTATTCAGTTATTTAACCTTTTAATGTCTTTGAAAAATGCAGGTTTGAACGGTGGTCACCTCCATGATCCAAAACACATTTCCAAAAAGGTATAAATCATTTTCTTCTCTCATGTCATGAAATTTTCCTTCATTTCCTTGTATAATTAAATTCAAAATAGGAGAAAAAAATGGCACATAGCATGCATAACACATAATTGTTTTATGACTGGGAGTAATAGTAATTTTGCATATTCATAAACGAAAAAATGAGACTTATCTTTTAACAAAAATTGGTCCAAGAGATTGGTCATGTAAGAGAAAATTTCCATTGAACCACAACCATATAGTACAGATACCACAACCAACCTAGGCTGCGAGGCCACCATGGTGAAAAACCCAAGCAATAATATTCTATATTCCTCATCCCAACCTTTCTACTCACATTCTTACCTAACCTTCTCAACACAAAGCATTACAAGAATCTGATTCATCTTGCGATAGATAAGGAACTCTCTTCCACTACAACATGCAACATAAGGAATATATTCACTTTACGTACTTAATGGTCCCTTAGATATATTATTATATCTAGTTCTCATTATTGTGGATAGAAAGAGATTGATCTATTGTATTCTTTCTAATAATTTCCTAAAAGAACTATATTTGTCTCTCAAGGATATAAAGAGTATATAATGGATAGTGAATGATGAATTGTTATATTTCCTATCCTATATGCTCACCTACAACCACTATATTTCATCCAAAGTCTACAATTTTCCTCTTCTCAATGTTGATTTTGGTTAATTTCCAAATTGGTATGGGTTTTTATATGGAGAAAAAAACATGAAATATGTAGAGAATTAATGTTACAGTGCTTCCCATAATGTTAGAGTCAATGACAATGATATCATTTTTGGAAATAATGGATGACATTACCTGTAACTAGTGGAATGTATGACTCTGATAGTTCCCATGGCATGAAGCTTGTATTCAACCCATTGATGTAGGAGCATCGTAAGAAGCGAGCCAAGAAACGTAAAAGAGAGAGACAAATGGAAAAGCGCCAGTGCACATTTTGAAGTGTTTTGAAGATTAATGAATGGGCATTAATGTAATAGCTAAGGGAAGTGTACTTACATTTATATCTAGATGTTTTAAACGGATCTTGAGTGATTTCTCTCATCTATTAAATGTAATAAGAATTTAAGTTTGTTTAATGAAAGTAGGTAGATTTGATTTAACAGATTAGACAGTTTAGAAGTGTAGGAGGGAAAACATATATAGACACCCTCACCCTTGTATCATTGTAATTTTAGGATGATCACTTAGAATTCATAAGATGTAGAGCTATAGCAGAGAACTGTAGAGAAGAACCCATGTACAGGAGCACTTGAGTTAATATATGAAGCTTTGACTCAACTTTCATGGTGTTATGATGCTTATTGTTTACATTTGTTGAATGGTATGTTTGCAATTGATTTGTTTCTCTATTATGCATTTATTTCAATGTTGCGTTGTGTGTGTGATTTCATGTTGAATGTATGAAGTCTGATAGAGGAGAAGAATGAGTTTCAATTGTTTCTCTCCTTGAGAATTCCTACAATGAGTGCAGTGAAAATCCGCAAGGTGTGTGTTGACAAGGGTCTGAGTTTTATCTCAGAAAGCTCAGGAGAGATACCGTTGTTCTCATACCAGCTGAAGTGCAGGTGAAGCACAAAGCGTGCAAGGTGTGTGTAGGTCAACTGAAGCCTTGGGTTTTATAAATCAAAAAGGAAGGTTGAAGGACCATTTTTGCAAAGAGGGAATAGGGTCCAAGACTCAAATAACCAAAGGTTATTTGAAGGTTTTCCGCAAGGAGTGCGAGCATGTATCCTTTTGGGAAGCTTGAGTTTACAAGTGAAATATCAGGAAGGATAACCTTTGAAGTGTTCAAAGGGAGACAGAGATCAAAATAGTCTCATAGAAGTTAAGTTCAGGATGGAGAACACTGATTCCTTTGGACATAAGTCATTGAGGATTTCATCTAGTGGTCAGAATTCTCCATGGAGAACTCACAAAATCGTGAGGACCGTAGGATCCAGAGGAGAAGTAAGGTGGTTAGGAGTTGGATGAATCTGCCACCCTGATATCAAGAATCAACGTGGATTGTTGATCATGGTCAGTTTGAGCCGTCATATCATTTTGGTAATTCGGGGTTCGGCATATCGAAAATTCTGATGACAAGGATCTGGGACCCTTTGCATTGAAAATCCCAAAGTCATGAAATGCAGCATGTCTTTGGTGTGGAATTTCAGCATTTCATCTATCCAGAGTTCGGGAAGTAGAGGAGGCAGTGACTTTGGAATCAAGAGTTTCAAACTCCCGGTTTGCGAAATCTCTAAGAGGGAAGGGAAAAATTCCCAAAAACGTCGAGGGACAATAGCCGTTGGGCACCAATCGAGTTTTGGGGTTTCAGGACTCAAGAGGTATAGTTTCATGGTCAACCCAACTCCCAAAATTGTGAAGAAAGAAACACGAAAGGTGGGCCCCAAGTCTCAGTCAGAGGGTACGTGCGGCGGAAGTAAAAGGAGGGGTCAAGTTTCGACGAAAATCCTGAAAGGCCATCGATCTCGCATTCCATGGGACGTTGAGCCCATTTCAGCATTCTGAAATTTTGGGGTTCGAGGAATCATAAGGGAAGAGGAATTATTGTTGGTTTTTCACTCAAGGTGTCGAAATCCGAAATAAGTGGGTAATAGGTGGCGTGTGCTAGATGCATTGGAGGAGTCAACCTTCATTGACAATTCACATTTTGACATTTTCCAAGAGCTATGGAAATACATCGGGACTCTCCAACTCCCAAAATATGAAGTCCTTTGTGGCTTAAACAAAGGGTTTAATTAACCCTTGGCATGGTTTTAGTGAAGATCCTGAGCGGATCTTGGCCCGAGGGTAGGGGGTTTGCACTAAGTGGTATCAGAGAACAAAACAAATTCTTTGCTTTCTATAGAAGAGAGAAAAGAGGAAAAATTTTCAGCCATGCCATCGAGAAGAAGAGATAGGCCAATGCCTGATCTAGTAGTGGAAAGAGAAATGTGTGAGTTACGTTCCAGGCTTGATGCCATGGAGACATCACAAAGGTGCACAGTCAACGTTGGGGATATCAGCGAGGCTGTAAGTGAAAATGAAGGTGGAAATGAAGGAGAAGAAGTTGTAGTTGAAGATGCTACAGATGAATGCCTATTCAAGGCTGTTGAAAGGATAGGTGCCAGAGCACAAATGGACATTCCAGTGTACGAAGGCAACTTGGATGTTGAAGAACTTCTAGATTGGATTAGAGCTCTGGACAAATACTTCGAATATGAGGATGTCGAGGAAGATAAGAACGTCATACATGTCATTACCAGACTTAAAGGGCATGCAACACTGTGGTGGGATGAACTGCAGGTTGAAAGATGCTACAAGGGCAAGTAGGAAATCAAAAGTTGGGATAGGATGGTTGCAAAGATGAAAGCCAAATTTATACCCAAGGATTATCAAATCACTCTATTTCAGAGGATGAAGAATTTGAGACAGAAGTTGATGTCAGTGAAGGAATACACTGAAGAATTCTACAGGATAAACATCAGAGCAGGTCATCGGGAGAGTGATGATGAAAAAGTTGCCAGGTACATGAATGGTCCGCGATATGAAATTCAAGATGAGATGGGCATGATGACCATTCAAAATGTGGAAGATGCTTACCAGATAGCTCTAAAATCTGAAGATAAGATGAGTTGGAAGTAAGGTCAAAGAGGCCAAGGTAGAAGTCAAGCCAGAGGCAAAACAATTTTCCAAGATAGAACTCAAAAACCTAAGGAAGAGGGAAAGAAACCTCAAACTCAACCTGAGAGAGGAGAAATCTCACAAGGAAGGTAGTAAGCTAATAGAAATACTTTTCCTCAAGCCAGAGGAAGAGGAAGAGGCAGAGGAGGTGAAGTGAAATGCTTTGTCTATGGAAAAATTGGACATAAATCCTATGAGTGTCCAGATAGGAAGAAAGATGGTGGTGAAACTCACATTGCCAAAGCTCAGGGATGGAATGTTGAGGTAGAGGATGCTGAGGGCAGAAGATCCTTAATGATGAGGAAAGTTCTCTTGAAACCAGAGAAGGAACTAGAGAACCCATCCCAAAGAAACAATTTGTTTCGGACTGCTTGTAAAACTAAAGACATAGTATGCAAGGTCATAGTGGACAGCGGTAGCACAGACAATCTCGTATTTACCAAGATGGTAGAAAAGATAGAGCTGGAGACTATTGTACATCCAAGCCCATACAGAGTTTCGTGGCTACAAAAAGGAAATCAGGTAAATGTCACTAAACAATGTTTAGTTGAATTTAAAATAGGGGGATATAAAGATAAAATATTATGTGATGTCATTCCCATGGATGTTTTTCATCTATTGTTGGGTATACCATGGAAATATGACAAAAATGTAGTTCATGATGGGAGAAAGCACACGTACACCTTGAAAAAAATGGTAGGACTCACATGTTACTACCAATTAAGGATAAATAGGTGAAAACAGAGATGAGCAACATTGTACTTCTCATGAGTGGGAAGGAACTTCTTAATGAGGTTAAGAAGAAGGAAGACACACAATTTATTGTGGTTAGGAAGCCAAGAATTTTTTTGACCAGTACAAGGATAGATGATTTACCAGAAGAAATCCAGGAGTTGCTGGGAGAGTTTGTTGATATAGTAGTGGACAAACTACCTTGTTTGTTGCCACCGAATAGGAGTATAAGTCATCATATCGATCTTATACCTGGAGCCAGTTTGTCGAACAAAGAAGCATATCGGTTGACGCTGCAAGAAAATGAAGAAGTTAAGAAACAGGTCCAAGACTTAATGGACAAAGGATTGATTCGGGAAAGCTTGAGTCCATGCGTTGTTCCGACAGTGCTCATCCCAAAGAAAGACGGAGGCTGGAGAATGTGTATAGACTCAAGGGAGATCAATAAGATTACCATCAGATACATATTTCCATTTCCAAGGATGGACGACTTGATGGATTTCTTAAGTGGAGAATTTGTTTTTTCAAAGATTGATTTGAAAAGAGGATATCATCAGATTAGAATGAGAGAAGGTGATGAATAGAAGACAACATTCAATATGAATGAGGGGCTATATGAATGGATTGTTATGCCATTTGGCTTAACGAATGTGCCCAGTACTTTCATGAGGTTGATGAACAAAGTCCTGAAGGATTTCATTGGGAAATTCGTCATTGTATATCTTGACGATATATTAATTTTCAGTAAGATAGAAGCAAAACACTTAAAGAATCTAGTTGTAGTAATGAGGATATTACAACAGGATAAATTGTTGATTAATATGAAGAAATCATCATTTATGATGACATAACTCATTTATTTGGGTTTTGTTATCTCTACAAATGAATTAAAAATGGACCTAGAAAAGATAAAGTCGATTAAGAATTGGTCATCGCCAAAGAGCGTGTTTGAAGTTCAAAGCTTCCATGGTTTGGCTAGATTCTATAGGAAATTCATCTGAAACTTCAATGGATTTAGTGCACCAATGATGGATACGGTGAAGAAAAGACATAAATATTTTCACTGGATGGAGGAAGCAGAGAAGAGTTTCAACCTACTGAAGAAGAAGATCATTGAGAAACCAATTCTAGTTTTGCCAGATTTTAGCAAGACATTCCAGGTCAGGTGTGTTGCAAGTGGATTTGCAATTGGAGTGGTCTTGAGCCAAGATGATAGAACGGTTTCATATTTCAGTGAAAAACTGAATGAAGCAAAGATTAAGTACTCCACATATGACAAGGAATTATACGCAGTCATACAAGCGCTGAAGAAATGGAGAAACTATTTGGTTCCCAAGGAGTTTGTTTTGTACAACGATAATCATGCTTTGCAATTCGTGACTCAATAGGAGAAGTTGAACCAAAAGAATGATAAATGGGTTGAATACATGCAAAATTTTACTTTTTTTATTAAGCATATTTCTGGAACTACTAACAAAGTTGTTGATGCTTTGAGCAGGAAATTTTTGCTTATGCAGGAATTCGGAGTCAAGAGTTTGGGTTTTGATAACCTCAAGGAAATGTACAGGGATGACCCAGATTTTAAAGAGGAATATGAGGCATCTGAGAATATAATTCTCAGGGATAGAAGCCAATGGACTGAATACATGATCCAGGATGAATTATTTTTCAGGGGAAATCAACTATGTATTCCGAAATGGTCCATGAGGGAGAATTTGTTGAAGGAAAAACACAGTGGAGGATTGGTCGAACATTTCGGTCATGAAAAGACGGTCTCAAAGTTGAATGGTTCATATTTTTGGCCAGGGATGAGGACAGATGTGAAGAAATTCATGAATAGATTCATAATTTGTCAGCACATGAAAGGGAAAAGGTAGAAAACAAGGTTATACTAACCATTGCCCATACTGGAAAGGTCATGGGATGCAGTGAGCATGGATTTTGTATTGGGAATACCAAGGACACATAGAGGATATGATTCAATATTTGTGGTAGTTGACAAATTTTCAAAAATGGCACGTTTCATACCATGCCAAAAAACCAGTGACACAACTCATATTGCGAACCTGTTTTTCAAGGAAGTCGTCAGACTTCACGGCTTGCCAAAGAGTATCATGTCTGATCGAGATACCAAGTTCATAGGGAATTTCTGGAGGAACTTATGGAAGAAGTTGGGGACAAGTTTGTCTTTTATCTCAACATATCATCCTCAGACGGATGGACAGACAGAGGTCATAAACATGAGCTTGGGAGATTTGTTAAGGAGCTTAGTGAATGAACACCACAGTCAATGGGATCACATTTTGCCACAGGAGGAATTTTCTTACAATGATTCACTCAATAGAAGCACACGGGAAGAATCCATTCCAGATTGTATATGGAATGCAGCCAAGGGGAGTTTCTGAATTGAAAGATTCGAAACAAAATGAATTTAGGAGTGCTAGTGCAGAGGACTTTTCAGAAGGAATGAAGGAGCTTCACAGCCGAGTTAAGGAGAGATTGTAGAGTTCAAGTCAAGAATACAAGTAGAGAGCAAATCAACATAGGTGAGAAATTCAATTTGAAGTTGGTGATCTAATTCTTGCACATTTTAGGAAGGAGAGGTTCCCAAGGGGAACGCATAATAAGATGAAGATGAAAAATATTGGACCATGCAAGGTCATAAGAAAATTTAGGGCAAACACATATGAGATTAAATTAACTGATGGGGTCGGAATCTCATCGATATTCAATGTTGCAGATTTATACCCTTATAGAGATAAAGATGTAGGAGCAAAGTAGGAACAAAAAAAGGTTCAATGGCCAAAACAAATGCCTGTAACTGAAAAGCCATAGATGGAAAGCATAATTGACAAAAGGGTTAGCAAAAATACCAGGAGAAAAGAGTATTTTGAATACTTGGTCAAATGGAAGGGAAATCTAGTTGAAGATGCCAATTGGGAGGATGAAGCAACAATTCATAGGCATGGACAGACCGTGCAAGAGCTCATGAATAGGAGTTCATGAAAATTTTCAAGCGGGGAAGTATGATGCAGGAGCATTGTAAGCAGCCAACCAAGCAACGTAAAAGCAAGAGACAACTGGAAAAATGCCAATGCACATTTTGAAGTGTTTTGAAGATTAAAGAATGGGCATTAATGTAATAGCTAAGGGAATTGTACTTACATTTATATCTAGATGTTGTAAATGTATCTTGAGAGATTGCTCTCATCTGTCGAATGTAATAGGCATTTAAGTCTGTTTAATGAAAGTAGGTAGATTTGATTTAATAGATTAGACAGTTTATAAGTGTAGGAGGGAAAACAGATATAGAGACCCTCACCCTTGTATCATTGTAATAATGGGATGATCACTCAGAATTCATAAGCTATAGAGCTGTAGAAGAGAACTGTAGAGAAGAACCCATGTACAGGAGCACTTGAGTTAATATATGAAGCTTTGACTCAACTTTCATGGTGTTATGATGCTTATTGTTTACATTTGTTGAATGGTATGTTTGCAATTGATTTGTTTCTCTGTTATGCATTTATTTCAATGTTGCGTTGTGTGTGTGATTCCATGTTGAATGTATGAAGTCTGATAGAGGAGAAGAATGAGTTTCAATTGTCTCTCTCCTTGAGAATTCCTACAATGAGTGCAGTGAAAATCCGCAAGGTGTGTGTTGACAAGGGTCTGAGTTTTATCTCAGAAAGCTCAGGAGAGATACCATTGTTCTCATACCAGCTGAAGTGCAGGTGAAGCACAAAGCGTGCAAGGTGTGTGCAGGTCAACTGAAGCCTTAGGTTTTATAAATCCAAAAGGAAGGTTGAAGGACCATTTTTGCAAAGAGAGAACAGGGTTGAAGACTCAAAAACCCAGAGGTTATTTAAAGGTTTTCCACAAGGAGTGCGAGCAGGGATCCTTTTGGGAAGCTTGAGTTTACAAGTGAAAGATCAGGAAGGATAACACCTTTGAAGTGTTCAAAGGGAGATGGAGATTGAAATCATCTCATAGAAGTTAAGTTTAGGAGGGAGAACACCGATTCATTTGGACATAAGTCATTCAAGAGTGCATCTGGTGGTCAAAATTCTCCAAGGAGAACTCATGAAATCATGAGGACCGTAGGATCCAGAGGAGCTGTAAGGTGGTTAGGAGTTGGATGAATCCACCACCTTGATATCAAGAATCAACGTGGATTGTTGATCATGGTCAGTTTGATCTGTCAGATCATTTCAGTAATTCAGGGTTTGGCATACCAGAAATTATGATGGCAAGGAACCAGGACCCTTTGCATTGAAAATCCCGAAGTCATGAAATGCGACGTGTCTTTGGTGTGGGATTTTGACATTTCATCTTTACGAAGTTTGGGAAGTAGAGGAGAAAGTGACTTTGGAAACAAGAGTTTCAAACTCCTAATTCGCAAAATCCCGAAGAGGGAAGGGAAAAATTCCCGAAAATTCGAGGGACAATAGTCGTTGGGCATTAATCGAGTTTCAGGGTTTTGGGACTCAAGTGGTAGAGTTTCATGTTCAATGCAACTCCTGAAATCGTGAAGAAAGAAACACTGAAAGGTGGGCCCTAAGTCTCAGTTAGAGGGTATGCATGGCGAAAGTAAAAGGAGGGGTCAAGTTTTGGTGAAAATCCCAAAAAGCCATCGATCTTGCATTCCATGGGAGGTTGAGCCCATTTCAACATTCCAGAATTTCAGGGTTTGGGGAATCATAAGGGAAGAGGAACGATTGTTGGCTGTTCACTCAAGGTCACGAAAGCCAAAATAAGTGGGTAACAGGTGGCGTGTGCTCAACGCATTGGAGGAGTCAACCTTCGTTGACAATTCGCATTTCGACATTTGCCAAGAGCTATGGAAATACATCAGGACTCTCCAACTCCCAAAATCCGAAGTCCTTTGTGGCTTAAACAAAGGGTTTAATTAACCCTTGGCATGGTTTTAGTGAACATCTTGAGCGGATCTTGGCCTGAGGGTAGGGGGTCTGCACCACCCATGCTCCCATTATTATGTGAAAAGACTTTCCCCACCAACCTCTTACATAGATTCAAGGATTGGTTGATAATTCAAAGAAGGTATATGGCTTCATTTAAGGCACATTGTAGAAAAATATGAGTTCTGAGAATGAACTTGGATATAGAGGATTTATTTTCCCATAGGTCCCCTTTCATCTTCCCCTATAGTGGAATCATAGTGCCTCTCATTTAATAACACTTTAGGTTTATACCTATGGAATAGACCCACATTTATTTATGGAGGATTTAATAACACTTTAGGTCTAGAAATAACTAGGTGAATTTAAAATATTGAAACAAATAAAACATAACTTGCATATGTCATTGCTAACAAACCACATTGAAAATTGGTCTCGTTCACTTGGTTTCCTTGAAAACAACCTTGAAGTTGAATGAGACTATTTTAGCACACAATTAATTCCATATGGTTAATGATTGTATTTGAATCTCTCATTACAACCAACGATTGAGAACATGAACCTTTAGAAGTTTTCAATCCTTTCCAAAGTTCATAAGCTCGTCACTTGGTTGTTGGAAAAAACACCAAGTCCCCATGCAAAAGAAGTTATTAATATAAATAATAAATAATGCCAATGTTTTCTATTGATAGTTATTAATATGGTAATATTAATATTAATATTTCCACCTATTTTTTTTTTTTTAAATGAATATTTTTCGTCGCAATCTCGACGACCTTAATATACCTGCGATGAATTCGCTATATAAACAAAGAAATGTTGTCATCGCAAGTGCGACACCCATAAAATTCCTACGACACTTTTTATATACAAACAAATAAATGTTGTCGTCACAAGTGCGATGAGCATAAAATTCCTGTGATGCATTTGCTATATAAACAAAGAAATGTTGTCGTTTCTGTGATGAATTCGCTATATAAACAAAAAATGTTATCGTCTCAATTGTGACGACAATAAAAATTCCTGCGACAAATTTTCTATATAAATCAAGAAAATTTGACATCACACTTTAGACGACAATAAAAATACTATGATGAATTTGCTATATAAACCACGAAAATTGTCATCGCAATTGAGACGAACAATTGGTCTCACTTAGTTTGCTTATATTGTTGTATTAGCAATGATATGCATTTTTTTGTCGCAATTGTGAGAAATTCCCTAGTGTCGTCTCTCTTGAGACATTAATTCAAGTTCATCAAAATTGGCACTTCCCATGATACGACATTTCAGATACTCAAGATTCATCGCAATATCTATGACATAACGTCACAAGAGCGTCGGAACAACCGTCGCAAAATGACCCAAATTTTCTAGTGTATGGATGGGCGGATCTGTTGACATGTGTCCACAATATATCGACGATTGGTAGAGCTTCATCTCTTCAACCACCCTTGACCACTTTGATTCTCCCTTTTACTCTTTCTCCCTAGAGTGCTTCATTGCCGAGTGCAGCGATCTCTTCCACATGTCTTAGTGATCCAATGACTAACGATGGTTTTGGGCCTCTAGGACTTTGGCGGAACCCGCTCCCTTATACTCTTTAAACCTTTGAATAGGAATGGTGCCAAATCCTTTAATGGTTATCCACCTCGTATATTCCCCCAAATCTGACGGTTGTCAATTCTATAGCGATCTGCAGCTAGATATCCACCGTCAAGTCTTCGAACTCTCACCTTCAAAGGATTTATGGTCACTGGCCCTCCTTATATTAACCTTCTGAGGTATATAAGACCTCTGGTCTCACCTTTTGGCACATTCCTCCCACATTGTAAAGCGTTGGGACTTAGGAAATTCCTAAGTTTTCTTCCTTGATATTTATGGTGGCTATCTCTCCTTATCTTGGGTTCAAGAGGTATATTAGAACTATGCCTCCCCTCTATGCACTCTTCTTCGATCTCCTCAATGCTGAGACTGTTATCTCTCTTAATATTGTTCCTCCAAGGTTTAACAACCTTAAGTGCACTACTTTTGTTCAGCAAACTCTACAATAACCAATTTTTCTCCCCTTCAAAAAGAGTCTGAGAACAACTTGGCCTACACACTCCTTCCGTGTCTCTATTCTTTTTCTGCACTACTGTTATCAAAGGTTCAATGTTATATCTCTTGAGATTCTTTGATTTAAACTTAACTCTATCAACGCACCCCTTGCAGATAATGTGCACTGCTTGCACGAGCTCTCAGAAGAGAAATAATTGAAACTTATTTTAACTCTACAAGGTTATGTATTTAACCATAAAATACTTTCATGAGCACAAAATAAGCATAAACAGAGAATGAAAATGAACATAAATCCTACCATTCATTCAAATAAGCATAATAACAACAACATCAAACATTTGGATTAACACTCCTCTGTTATATTCATTTAAATAATAAAATACATAGATACAGGTAGTCCTCCACTGCTCTTCAACAACTCATACAATGCTCTTTGGCTCTCAAAAAAAAAAAATCTCTCTCTCAAGAATAACTAACTCAAAATGAGCAACAAAAACATCTTCAGTGGTTCAACAACCCTCACTAATGAACAAGAAAACACATTATATACATGAAGGGGCTTCTTGAGCCTTCCCTCCTTCTTGCCTTTTTCTTTCCTATCATATCAATGAGCATTTACAAAATAGATCAGAGACAATCTCAATATCTGTACAATACATCTACACATTAAAGAGATTAGAATCCGAAAGGATCTTTTAGGGATGGACTTAGCCTCCAATTCATTAATTACACTTTTTTTCATTAAATTGAAAATTCAAAAAGGCGCACTCTCCTTTGTATAGTTCAAATCAGCTTCATGCATGCGTTGGGTTTTGTGTTGTCTTCCAACTTGTCCTCCTTTTAATTCTGATGTGGATGCTCCTACATCATACTCCTCTAGCCAAAAATTCATGGACTCCTGCACTGTCTTTGTTATAACCCTAAATTGCACCACACATGCTTACCTGGTATCAGGCCAGCTCATATCCCGTCTTTGCCAAAACTCTGCTGAAAAACTCTTTGAAAATCCTCTTGTGTCAAGGCCCACACGCCCTAACCCATTACTGCACGCGTGTGCACGCTGGCTGACTCACTACAGCCCGTGTGTACCTAAAAAAGAATGAAAAAAGGAAAGTTGTCGATGGAACAAAGAGCTATGGGTCAGTTAAATAAAACTCCCAACCATGCATGGCCGAGGGTTCGTCCAAAATACTAGCTCCTTCTAGCCTATAAAAGAAGGGGTAGGGGTACCATTTGGAGGAGGAAAAAATATAGTGAAGAAACTCTGCCCATTTACGTAATCCATTGTCCCAACCCTTTAGCCTTTCCTCATGCCAAAGGAGATTTAATGCAAAGCAATTGAAGGACAGAAGAAGAGGAGCCCAGGATCAGGTTCAAGGAGCGGTGGCCGGTCTCAGCTTTGATTGTAAGTTGATTCATTTTCAGTAATAAAAAGAATACTTTTCCCGTCTCAATGCATGAATTGTCTATGGTTTAGTTAATTTATGCTTGATTTCTAACCCTTGAGTAGAGAAGTAGCATGCATGCATAGTTTTTGTTTGTCTTGAGTGCAGGTCATCTGTGGAAGGAGCAGCGCAAGCAAGTAATCGAAGAGAAACAGAGGATCTACATCGAACGTTGGTAACAAGGTTAGTGGTCCTTTTCCTCGCATGTACTGTGAAAAATGGGTTTAAGTCTTGGGTTGTAGGTAAAAAAGTAATTTCTTTTCGGTCAAAATTTGCATGCAAGTATGACCCTAGTTTTCTAGTCCATAGGGTATTTTTCCCAACAACAGAATTGGTGACCATACTGGGGAGAATACTCTTTAGGGTTTTTGGATTTATTTGAGTTTTTGGGTAGTTTAAAGATTAGGTTTTCTGTTTTTCTTTGCCTGTCTTTTTCTGTAGGGTCTGAGCTAGCAGGGAGTCTGGTTTTCCATACCAGTTTTCCTTGAATTTTGCTTGATGGTAGTTGTCAGGACACACAGAGGTACACGCGGCCTGCAGAAGGCCTGCACACGTGTACATGTTCCCTATCCTCTTACAGCCCGCATGTGAACGCTAGCTGTAGAGATAGCAGTAGCATGTAGGAATTTAGAGAACCTTAGAGGAAGTCCTCCTCTTCCCTGTTAGAATTTCACATTCTCAGGGGGTTTTTTGGAATCCTTTCTGAGTCTTGTTGGTTCACAGTCCTATCTCAGATTGCCTTTTTTTTCCTTATTATTCCTTACATTATTTGTCTTTTTCTGTTAGAAAGAGCATCCTAGCCTTCAAGGGACCCTGGTTATCAATACCAGAGGCCTCTTTTTGGTCCGGACTGCCTGTTTTCATTTTTTCCTTAGAATTTAGATATACATGTGGCCTGTACAAGGTTAGCCCACCTGTACACGCTTTCTGTCTCTATTCAGTACGTGTTTGCACGCGTGCTGTTTTAGTGACAATTACGTGCTTGATAGGCTACTTTTTGTTCAGGGTGGGGCAATCATCCCCTCCTTTGATGAGAAGTATTCCTCTCAGGTTTTTGAGTCTAGGTTTGAACAATCAATAGGTTAGGTCATCTTATCCTTAGCCTGCTTTTTCTCAATTAATAGTTGACAGAAAATAAAAATAAAAATTGGTTTTTAGACAAGCATGAGAGTCTTTGTTTTTGCTTTTTATTGTCATTGTGTGATTCTTTACTTGGATTCTTTGCGATCTATGCTTTAAGCCATAATTTGTTTTTCTTGGTTTTTTCTTGTTGGTATTTTCCCTTTGTTGCTTTACTAGCACTTAAATAAAATAAAAAAATCTCTTTTCATTTTATTCTTTGGTTGAAGAGTGTGTTTCTGCATCATTAGCTAGGGATAAGTCTTTTATTTCGTAAGTTTTTGTAGTGAATTTAGAGCATAAGTAGGTCGTAGTCAAGCGAAATTCCTTTAAGTTTACTGTATAAAATCTTAGAAAAATTGAAAAGAAAAAGAAACCTTTCTTTGTGAAAAGTTGTTGAAATTTTGGATTTAGTAAAAGTCTTTTGTTTCCAGCTTTTTCATTCATTTTTTCTTTCATATTTACACATCATTAGTTTCACCCTCATACCCCGTAACATAAGAAAAATCCATAAAAACAAATCTAATTTAAAATCTACTAGACTTTTTGTTTGTAGGGTTCACAAACTAGTTCAGGACTAGGGCCTTGGATTAGGTTGGAAAGGAAACTCTCCAAGGTCATTCAAAACCAAACATTAGAGTCTACGATAGGGAGTGTCTAAGTCCATTTTTGTGGAAGTTATCCGGGACCCCCCTCTAAAACAAGGGATAAACATGAGGTCGCGTGTGAAAAGGTAGTGGAGATAATCCCTCCAAAGCCGGACCAATCGTAGTAGAGAACACATATCGAGGGCTTGTTTTTGGATTTCGTCGTTTGCATTTTCCATGGGGATTCGTGGGTCTCGAATATATTTGAGATCCTCAGTTTTCTTCCAGACCATTTTCTCTCGATACCCTTGATAGGTTTCAGGCTTGATACCCTACTCATTGTGATCTACCTGACTTTCGACTGTACCCGCCTGGTGACTATTCGCGGGCTGGCAACCTAGTTGCCAATATTTTTAGGGACATACACAGGTGACTGCGGAGGTATACCGTAGTACCTAGGACATACATCGAGCCATGCTTTGTAGAGTATACCCAAAGGGTGCTTCCATTTTTTATTTACACTTGCACCGGTAAGTTGCTCTAGTGTTGGTTGTTGTAACTGTTCTTCCAAATAGTTTAGTGATTACTTGTCTTATCTCTTAGGGGCTTATTTTTAGTGTGTGTTACTTTTGAACATGTAGAATACCTTAGTGTGTCTTGGATATTCTCACACAATGGAGGATCCCGAGCTCCACCGGTCATGAAGGCTTCTTGGTCTGCCGCCGATTACACTGGAGTCACCCCCGCCACCATTAAGGCGGAAGCTAGACCAACAAGGGTCTTTTGAAGCGACCGGGTTACAAACCTTTGTGCCTGAAAAACTTTTGGAGGAATCAACCGCCAATCTTGGCTTGGTTGAAACCCCAACCACTGATATCTGGACACCGTTTATTGTACCAATCCAATTTCACAAACGCTAGACAGTGCCTCAAATAGCTATGGAAACAAACGCTGTTACTTCTTCTGGGAATTCTTCCATTCCCACCACAGTTGCTACCACAGGAGAATCATCTACTAACTTACCATCATCAGTATGATCCACCATGGTCTCAGCTGCAACTACGTCGCACAGTGGACCGAACCTGTCTATGGCGGTGGCCATAACCCCCTTCACACCTAGTGCGACAGGCCCTCCGTTTTCATACGGTATGCCTAGTTCGGGTACAAGTCCTGCACTAACCTACTCCACTTTATAGACTTTGGGTCTGGGGGCAGGGAGCTCTAACACTCCTCTATAAGGTCAACTTGGGGGCACTCCTATCCATTTTAATTCTTTTCCTTACGCAAGAGGTCATATCCCTCCTTCGTCCCCTTCGCTTGGTGGGCTACATCAACAGTCTGTCGGGCAGCCTGCACACACTAGTTTATTTGGAGCAGGGAGTCAAGGAACACTTGCACACAGTATGTTGGTAGGTTCAACACTATTTGTTTGGAATGGGACATTTGGTAACAACAATTTCTCATCCACCGCTTTCCCGTCTGGGGGAAATCCCATTTTTGGACAGTCTACTTCGGCGCAGGGTACTATTCCTGTGCAGGGGGCACATATAGCAGGACCTTGGAACTTAGAACAAGGATCCATTCCCTCCTATGGAATGTTGTTCTGGGGTAATTCTTTCCATAGTCAATGGAACCCTGGACAGACCACTATGCCTCTCCCATCGGGACCGGCATGGGGTAATCCTTCCCAAAGTCCTTCGAACACGATGCATGCCCAACACCCTATGTCCTTTATGGGAAATTAGCCAATGATGTCTCCACAGATGCAAAATACTTATGCTGGTTAGGGCCATGGTTTCTACCAGAATTCGAGCTAGTAGCCAAACTTTTCCTGGCAACCTGGTGCCAGTCAAACTCTAGGACCCTTTTTCCCATGTTATTAGCAGCAACCCAAACTACCATTCCTGGCGATGTTACACTTGCTAGATTTGACAATGTTGTTAAATGATCCTATTTGTCATGATCCACGTTGGCCTCCTATGCCAATGAAGTTGCCTTGATACATTCCAAAGTTTGAGGCCAAGCCTAATGAAGATCCAGGTGATCATGTGACTACCTTCCATATTTGGTGTTCATCTAACTCATTGAAAGATGACTCCATACAGTTGCGATTTTTTCAACGCACTCTTATTGGGAGTGTCGGAAAATGGTACATCGAGCTCGATCGTTCCAGATACTCTTCTTTTGACGAACTAGTGATGGTATTCCTTAACCATTTCCAGTTACCTGTGAGATACTACACTGGCACATAGTTGCTCGCCAATTTCGAATAGACAACCGCGGACCATATCTCTGATCATATCCGAGAGTGGAGACGCCGGCA
Source organism: Picea engelmannii (assembly GCA_009831015.1). Lineage (NCBI taxonomy): Eukaryota > Viridiplantae > Streptophyta > Pinopsida > Pinales > Pinaceae > Picea > Picea engelmannii. The sequence continues at coordinate 380,008 of ML817979.1, forward strand.
TAGTCTAATCAAGGTACCAGTCCCATTAGAATTCCTACTTGAGTGGTTCCTTAAGTCTTTGGTCCCACATTTATCCAAAGACGTCGCAACTTCCAGAGTTTTCTCCGAAGAAGATGCCATCATGAGGGCTCAACAGTTTGAGCTCATCTATTCTCAGTCTGGTTTATTATACAACATCTTTCCTGATGCACCACGTTCGATACTAGATAAAACTAGACAGAGAGATGGACCACATGCCAATGGTATTGTTGGTTCAGCACAAACCAAGCCTGCTAAGAAATTGACAAAACAGTTGCAACAATTATCTATACAACACACAGTGGCCAACCAAACTACTACTTTGGCCGCTCCCCCTACCCAAATGTCGGATGTACACTCCATGTAGTCGACTAACCCAAAGGCCACCCAACAGCTTGAAGGGAAGAAAAAACAACAAAAGAAGGGTAAGGGGGATAAAAAACCCACTGATAATGCTGGCGGGGACACTACAAAAAAACGAAAGGCGAGGTATCAGTGCAACTTATGTGTGGAAGACCACCTGACCCATCTTTGTCCTTGACTTGCAGAGGCCCAAAAGTTTTTCACACAACAACAGCAGGCAGTGTTGACTAATCCTTTTCAACATGGGAAAAATTTAACTCAAGCCTCTACAAGTACAGAAGGGGTCAGCCAAGAAACCTGCCCCCCTCCAAACAATACCTCATCCGCGAATGTATATATGGTTAGGGGTGATGCTTTCATAATGACTAGAGCACATGACTATAGTAAACCAAGTGCTTCTGAGAAGGGTAAAGAAGCTGATCTCCCATCTCTTCCTCTACAGATCGAGAAGATGTTGGGAGAAACAATGACATGCATTCCAAAGGGTGCATTTAAAAAAGCTTCTCACAACCCAAACACAAGGGCTGCCCATAACTACTCTATGGTGGAGGATTTATCACAAACCCCTTGTTTGATGTCTGCTTTGGAGGTCCTCCAAAGCTGCCCTGCTCAGAGGAAAGCCTTGTTAACCACTTTGGGCTCTACGAAGACTTGTAATTCGGGTACCATCATGTTAGATACAACTGACTTAAAACCTCGTCTACCTTACCACGTAGCATTTCAGATAGCAGTGGCTCATCCCACGAAAACTTTTACACAGAATATCTTCCTCACATTGGTCAATGAGGGTGCCTCGACATGCGTTATGTCGTTAGCATGTTGGAAGGCCATTGGCCAGCCCGCTTTGTCTCCATCACCTATTCTCCTCACTACTATCGATGGTCATTCTTTCCAACCACATGACATCGTTCCTTCTTTTCCTATGCAGTTAGGAGGGAAGACCGTGTGTGTCAAAGTAGATGTAGTCAATGCTCCCCTCGACTATAACCTCTTGTTAGGACAGAGTTGGACTTATGCTATGCAAGTTTTGGTTGCTACCATTTTCCGAGTCTTGTATTTTCCACATGAGGGTCGGATAGTGACCATCGATCAACTGTCCTTCTCCAGACCTAACCCAACTTTGGAGGAATCCACAGTCCCCATGATTATAATCCTCAACCAGGTGTCATTAACGTAGTATTTGGTTTGTTCTCATCCTTGATGGGTACCTTCGATTACCCACCTCCTCATGACGATGTCAAATTTATATCTAATCACCATAAGGTTGAGATTTTTCAAGTTTCATCATTCTACACGACTTACTTTGAGGATCCTTGGATTCTTCCTTCCCCATCAGCCATGATGGATGAGATAGGGCACTCAGGCATGTCCATGACCTTTTCGGCCACTCAGGTAGTGTACTCTTTAGTCCAGCAAGCTTCAGCTAACCCTGATCCGACTCCCACACAAGAGTTAGATCCACTTCTAGAGCCTATTTGGGCTCAGGGTTCTCTCTCTAACGTCAATTTGTTAGACTTAGTCTTTCCTTCTGACGAAGCAGTAATCAAAGCAATGACTAGTTCAGACAAACCTTGGGAATCTCTCCATCACAGATCATACTTTCTCCCAAAGTTAAGCCGAATCGAAGCAGGAGAATTCACCATGACTATGAATGGAGATAGGTCTTGTCATACTAATCCATTAGCTACACACAAGATATATGCTGAGGGAAATATGACAACCATTACTGAAATGATACCTATCAATATCTCCAGAACCCCTGGCGTCATAGACAATGTTTTTGTCGGAGCATACATCTCCCCCAAGGAGATGCCAGGCATCAACCCACAAAGAGTCTATCATGAGCTAACTTTGTTGTTTTTCAAGCTCGCTTTGAGATCCAAAAGCAACATCCGGCGAGACTGCATTTATGCTTTTCAATATCATCTAGATTAACTGACAAAAGTAACCATTATGGAGTCTTCTTTAATCCCTTTTCAAACTCCTTAAAGATGAAAAGATTGTTGAGTGACCTTGTTTCTTCACACTCATTAAATTGGTCCAGAAGAACGTTCCTTAAACAGGTATTCTTTTAAGCCCTTTTCATACCCTTTAAACATGAAAATATTGCCAAGTGATCTTGTGGCCTTTCACGCTCGTTAAACTGAAATTTGAAGTCACGTCTGTCCAACGGTAGTTTACCCCTTTTTTGGTCCAGACGGTCAACTGTACGAACAAAGGTATACTCTATAGAACTTCCATTCTTTAGAAGAGTACTCTCAGGTACAATTTTATCCCTTTTTCGCGCCTGAGGGACTAAACTTACGAAAAAGAAACCCCCACGGAGTCCATAGTTAATCTCTTTTCAGACTCCCTAAAATTGAAAAGATCGTCGAGTGACCTTATTCTTTCACACTCGTTAAATTGGTCTAGAAGAATATTCCTGACGGAGTCCATAGTTAATCTTTTTTCAGACTCTTTAAAAGTGAAAAAATAGCCAAGTGATCTTGTCCTTTTCACACTCGTTAAAATGGTTTTGAATTGACGTCTAATCGGTGCTAGTTTATCCCTTTTTTGAACCGACTAGACTATTGTCGAAAAAGGTACCCCAGCGGAGTCTCCTTTTATGATTTTTTAGATTCTCTAAACATGAAAAACCACCGAGATTACCTTCTCTGGGCTCGTTAAACTTACATCAAAGGATGTTACCATTGTGTGTTCTATCAACTGCAGTTGCATACCTTATCCAACAGCCTTGTGACAGTTTTCTTCTGCGTCTTAACACCTTTGGCCGCTGAAGGATTTTCCCCGAGTATCATTTTACCAGAACATCAGTCTTGTCCTTGTGCCTTGAGATTTTATGTTTTCAGTACTCGTTCCTCCATTGTAACATAATATTCCTTTATTATTTTTCCAAAATTATCAAAAAGAACAAAAAAATCAAATATAACCCAAAAAGAGGATGGGAAAAGTATTTTCTTTATTGGCAGCACAATGAGTCACCCTTGGATAAAGAACATCTGTTCGTTTGATCACCAGACTATGGGATGTAGTACGAACTTAGGAAGATTTTCTCTCTATATAGAGTTGTGTCCTCCACCATTTGGTTACTCTTCCAAACATATGGAGAGTTTGTGTTTCCTCTTGCTTCGTAGACTTATGATTAACATATATGTTGCCTGAGTCTTATCACTTGTCGTGTTGTTATCCAAGGCAAGTTTGTCACTAATCCTGAGTTGGCCCCTCTGCAATATGTCTCTTGTCCGCATACCCGGCCATCCTGAATGTCCAATCAAGTCCTTGTTCAAAATCACTGAAACCTTCAGTCCGATCATCAAGATTATCAAGTCCATAACCAACAAGATATCGAAGATCTCTGGGTAGTGCAGTCGTACACTCATATTACACTCCTACTTGAGTTTTAGAATATTTTGAAGTTGTTACTCGAGCTCTAAAGTACAACCATCAGGCCGAATCAACTTCTGGAATATGGGTAATTTATATGTATATCTTTCTGATTTCGAGATGTAACTTCGCTGTGTATTATTCGCGGCTACTCTTTATAGTTATTTGACATGGATCTACAGTGTATTTGATTGGTAGCCATGGTTCTATTTTATCCCGAGCATGGGTATGCCTGCCTCGGTGAGACATTTTTTATTTTGTAGATGACACCTCCTGGTTCCTGATCCTTGGGCTCAATCGTTCAACACATCAGTAAAGATTGGTAATGTATTTTGGCCATTAGATGCTCTTCTAACCTCACACATTAGGGGGCATCTGTTATAACCCTAAATTGCACCACACATGCTTACCTGGCATCAAGAAAAATCATATCCCTTCTTTGCCAAAACTCTGTTGAACAACTCTTTGAAAATCCTCTTGTGTCAAGGCCCATGCACCCTAACCCATTACTACACGCATGTGCACGTTGGCTGACTCACTACAGCCCGCGTGTACCTAACAAAGCATGAAAAGAGGAAAGTTGCCAATGGAACAAAAAGCTATGGGTTAGTTAACTGAAACTCCTGGACATGCATGGCCGAGGGTTCATCCAAAACCCTAGCTCCTTCTAGCCTATAAAAGAACGGGTAGGGGTACCATTTGGAGGAGGAAAAAATATAGCAAAGAAACTCTGCCCATTTATGTAATCCATCATCCCAACCCTTTAGCCTTTCCTCATGCCAAAGGAGATTTAACGCAAAGCAATTAAAGGGCAGAAGAAGAGGAGCCCAGGATCAGGTTCAAGGAGCGGTGGCCGGTCTCAGCTTTGATTGTAAGTTGATTCATTTTCAGTAATAAAAATAATACTTTTCCCATCCCAATTCATGACTTGTCTATTGTTTAGTTAATTTATGCTTGATTTCTAACCCTTAAGTAGAGAAGTAGCATGCATGCATAGTTGTTGTTTGTCTTGAGTACAGGTCATCTGTGGAAGGAGCAACACAAGCAAGTAATCAAAGAGCAACGGAGGGTCTACATCGAACGTCGGTAACAAGGTTAGTGGTCCTTTTCCTCGCATGTACTGTGAAAAAGGGGTTTAAGTCTTGGGTTGTAGGTAAAAATGTAATTTCTTTTCGGTCAAAATCTGCATGCAAGTCTGACCCTAGTTTGCTAGTCCGTGGGGTATTTTTCCCAACAACAATCTTTCCTTGCTTCTGTATCTCTGCTTCATGTACCCAACTTGCATCTTCTTCTGGATGGCCTTTCCACTTAACCATATATTCTAAATAAGTATTTCTTCTGGTCTTCTTACCATTCCTCTGATCTAATATCTTATCCATATGTGGCCTCTCTGGTACATGCATTTGTTTCTCCCATCTGATGTCCTTTTGATCCTCCTGCTTCATCTTCCTTATAAGGATACAAGTCTGGAACATTAAAAATATGTGAAATTCCCACATTGTATGGCAGTTCTGTGTCATAAGAATTTGTTGCAAACTTTCTAAGGATCTTTCACGGTCCTATCTTTTTCATTTTCATCTTATTGTATGTTCCCCTTGGGAACCTCTCTTTCCTCAAATGAGCTAAAACCTGATATCTAACTTCAAGTGTTACCTCATTTATTTTATCATATTCTCTACTCTTATATTTCTAACTTCTCTCCTACAGCTGCTCCTTGATCTCACCATGAATTTTCTGCATCTCTGCAACAAAATCTCCAGCTCCTGCACTTATGAATTCATTCTGTCACACATATCTTGGTTCTGATATCCCTCTTGTGTGCATTCCATACACAATCTAGAATGGAATTCTTCTTGTACTCTGATTTAGTGAATCATTGTATGCAAATTCTGCTTGTGGCATAATCTGATCCCACCGACTGTTATGCTTAGTGACTAGGCTCCTCAACGAATTACCTAAACTCTTTTTTACTACCTCAGTCTGCCCATATGTCTAAGGGGGATATGTTGAACTGAAGGACAAATCTGTCCCCAATTTCTTCCACAACATTCACCAAAAGTGTCCTACAAACTTTGTGTCTCTGTCTGAGACAATGCTCCTAGGAAATCCATGTAGTCTCAACTTATTTAAAAAAAACAAATTCTATGTGTGTAGCATCATTTGTCTTATGGCTTGGTATAAAGTGTTCCATTTTGGAAAATATGTCAACTACCACAAATATGGAATCACTTCCCCTCTGGTTTCTTGGTAATCCCAACAAAAAATCCATGCTGATAACATACCAAGGCCTATCTGGAATAGGAAATGGCTGATAAAGACCAATGTTCTGTTGTCTCCCTTTGGCATATTGGAAAATTCTACATTTGTTCACAAAATTTTTCACTTCATATCTCATACCTGGCCAATAATACGAGCTACTAAATTGTGCAAATGTTTTATCATGGCCAAAATGTCCTTCTAGGCCTCCACTATGTTTTTATTTCAATAGATTATATCTCATTGAGAATTTTGGTATGCACAACTAGCTACCTTTGAACAACAATCCATCCTGAATAAAATATTCCATCCACAGGCTTCTGTCCCTTAGCAAAGGATTTGCACATACTTCATAAGCTTCCTTTAAATCTGCATCTTCACCATACATTTCCTTAAGGTGTTCAAACCCCAAGGTTTCCACTTGAAATTCCTTTATGATAATACATCTTCTACTCAAAGCATCTACAACCTTATTTTCACTCCCACTAATATGCTTGATGACAAAAGTAAAATTATGCATAAACTCTACCCACTTTGGATGCCTTTGATTCAACTTCTCCTGCCTGGTTATGAATTGTAGAGCTTGATTATCACTGTACAACACAAATTCTTTGGGAATAAGATAATGCCTCCACTTATTTAAGGCTTGAATCACTGCATAGAACTCTTTTTCATATGTGGAGTACTTATTTTTGGTGTCATTCAGATTCTCACTGAAATATGCAACATGTATGTTATGTTGACTTAATACTGCTCCAATTGATACTCCACTAGCATCACATCTTACCTAAAATGTCTTTCCAAAATCTCGTAAAACCAGAATTGGTTTTTTTGTGATCCTATCCTTCAACATCCTGAATATTTTCTCAGCCTCTTCTATCCACTTAAAAGATTTTTGTCTTTTCTTCACAATGTCTAATATTGGTGCACATATACCACTAAAATTTCTATTGAATTTCCTATAGAAACTTGCTAATCCATGGAAACTCCTTACCTCAAATATGCTCCTTGGTGATGGCCAATTTATGATAGCTTTTACCTTTTCTGGATCCATATTTAGCTCATTAGAAGAGATCAGAAAACCAAAATATATGAGTTTTGTGTTCATAAAATATGACTTCTTTAAATTTATCATCAACTTCTCTTGATGTAACCTCCTCATCACTAACGTAAAGTGTCTCAAATGTTCTTCTTTAGTTTTACTGAAGACTAGTATATCATCCAAATATAAAATCACAAATTTACCTATGAAGTCTTTGAGTTCTTCATTCATCAACCTCATAAATGTGCTTGGGGCGTTTGTTAAGACAAATGGCATAACAAGCCACTCATACAACCATTGATTTGTATTGAATGACATTTTCCACTCATCTCCCTATCTCATCCTTATCTGGCGATAACCACTTTTCAGATCTACCTTTGAAACATAACTTGCTCCACTCAAGCATTCCATCAAATCATCCATTCTGGGTAAAGGAAATATGTACCTGATAGTGATCTTATTGATGGATTTGGAGTCTATACACATTCTCCATCCTCCATATTTCTTAGGACTCAATACAATTGGGACTGCACATAGGCTTAATATTTCTCTGACTAAACCCTTCTCTAATAAATCTTGGACCCGATTCTTGACCTCTTCATTCTCTTGAGGTGTCAACCTGTATGCTTCTTTGTTTGGAAATCTTTCTCGAGGAATGAGATCAATGTGATGAATGATGATCTTAATGGGTGGCATTGACCAAGGTAACTCATCCACTACTATATTAGAAATTTTTTCCAGCAACTCCTGAATTTCTTTAGGAAGATCATCCATAGTAGTACTTGTAAGGATGACTCTAGGCTTCCTCAGCACAACAAATTGCATCTCTTTCTCCTTCTTGACTTCATTCAAGATTTCCTTCCCACTCATGAGAAGTATGTTTGTGCTGGCTTCTTCCTTCACCTTCTTATCTTCTATTGGAAGCAACATGAGTGTCGTACCATTCTTCTCTAGGGTGTAGGTGTTTTTCCTCCCATCATGTATGAAATTTCTATCAAACTGCCATGGTATTCCCAACAAAACATGACACATATCCATGGGGATTACATCACATAAAATTTCATCCTTGTATCCTACTATTTTAAATTCAACTTGGCACTGTTTATTGAACATAACCTGGTGTCCTTTTTGTAGCTCTGATTCCTTGTATGGATTTGGGTGTGCAATTGTTTCCAACTCTAGTTTTTCCACCATCTCCATGGACACTATATTGTTAGTGCTCCCACTCTCTATAATCGCCTTGAAAAATCTATAATTGGTATTGAAAGCAGTCCTAAACAAACTGTTTCTCTATACTGGTGCTTCTACCTCCTTCTATGGTTTCAAGATAATTTTCCTCATCATGAAGGATCTTCCATCTTCAAAAGATTCTGCCTCAACTTTCCTCCTCCATGCTTTAGAAATGTGAGCTTCCCCTCCTCCTTATTTATTTTTCTCGGGGCATTCCCAAGACATATGTCATGTCTTTCCATAGGCATAACATCTTATTTCTCCTCCTCTGCATCTTCCTCTTACTCAAAGAAAATAACTTATTCCACCATATTTTCTCCCTTGGGAACTTCCTCCTCTCTCTGTATGACTATGAAACTTTCTAGTCTCATCTTTGGGCTTCTAAGCCTTGTCATGGAAAATTCCCTTACCTCTACTTGGGATTTTTATTCTACTTTCAAGGAAGCCTAATAAGCATCTTCAACTATCCTCATAGTCACCATGATGATTTCATCCTAGATTTCATATATCAAGCCATTTATATACCTGACAACCTTCTCATCATCACTCTCATGATGTACATCTCTAATGTTCAACATATAAAGCTCCTCTGTATACTCTTTTACTGTCATACCTTTTTGTCTCAGGTTCTGCAACCTCCTGAATAGATTTATTTGATAGTCTTTGGGTATGAATTTAGCCTTAAGCTTGGTTACCATTCTGTCCCATCTTTTGATTTTCTGTTTGCCTTTTCTTCTTCTGTTAGCCTGGAATTCATCTGACCATAGTGTTGCATGTCCTTTTATCCTTGTGACAACAATTCTTAATTAATTATCATCATCGACCTTCTCATATTCAAAGTATTTTTCCATTTCTCTTATCCATTCTAACAACTCTTCCACATCCAGATTGCCTTCATACATTGGGATTTCCATTTTTTCTCTGTCTCCCATTTTACAACAAATTTCAACAAGCATTCTTATACAACATCTTCTCCTGCATCTCCTTCATCCTCCATCTCTTCACTTTTAGCCTCACTGATGTCACCTTCATATGGTGCTCTTCCCTGTGTAGTTTCCATGGCATCTAGCCTTGCACAGAGTCTCCTCATTTCCTCCTCCATAGATGGATTTACCACAGGTCTATCCTTGTGTCTTCTCGGTGGCATTGTGCTGAATTTTATTTCTCCACAGAGCTAAATTTATGGCTCTGATACCACTTGACATAAAATCCCTACCTCTCCCAGGGTTTGCTTGACCTCCCAGTCAAGGATCGATAAATTTAAGAGTCAGATCGACTCATAGGCTCTTGTTGAAACCCACTTTTAGTTTACACAAAACCTCCTTAGTTCTCTTTGCAGGTTATTTGAGAACTGTGGGTGCTTTCCTGGTGCTTTTTCCCTTTAATTTTTTTTTTTAAATGATAGGTGCTAGCTCCCTCCGCTAGTCGCCTTCCCTCATATAGCCTTGGGATGTGACCTGGGGCTTAACCCAAAATGCGCTAAGCTTCGAGATTCAAGACTCTTGGAAACCAACTCCTCTCTAGGATCCCAAAGTATCTAGTAGCCAAAGGTATGGATTAGGTGCCACATGCCCTCCTTAAATCGATGGTCAAGGTGTGATTGCAGCCCCCCGACTGCAAATTCCTTCGACTCACACCCCCCTTATCCCTTTTCTCCTGGAGCATTAGACCTCTGGATGGGTGGATATATCGACACATGTCCACAACAGATCGATGGTTGGAGGAGATTCAACCCTTTTCCCCCCCCGACCACTTTGATGCTCCCTTTTACTCTTTCTCCCCAGAGTGCTTCACCACCCAGTGCAAGGATCTCTGCCACATGTCTCGGTGATCCAATGATTTATGATGGGTTTCGAGACTTTGGGAATTTAGTGGAACCTGCTTTGAATAGGAACAGTGTTGAAGCCTTTAAGTGTTATCAACCTCACGACTTCCCCCATATCTGACGATTGTTATCTCTCTGGCGATCTCCAGCTAGATCTCCATCGTCGAGTCTTCGAACTCTCACCTTCAAAGGATTTACTATCATTGGACCTCCTTAGATTAACCTTCCAAGTTATATAAGACCTCTGGTCTGACCTTCTAACACGTTCCTGCCACACTGTAAAGTGTTGGGACTTAGGTAATTCCTAAGTTTCATTCCTCGATATTTACGATGGCTATCTCTCTTGATCTTGGTTTCTAGAGGTATATGAGACCTCGTCCTCCCCTCTGTGCATTCTTCTTTGATCTCCTCAACACCCAGATCGCTATCTCCCATGATCTTGTTCCTCCAAGGTTTTACAACCTTAAGAGGACTCCTTGCGTTCACAGAACTCTGCAACAATCGACTGTTCTCCCCTTCACAACGAGTTTGAGAACAACTTGGCTGCACACTCCTTGTGTTGATATACACTTTATCTACACTACTATTATCAAAGGTTTAATGTTATCTCTCTTGAGCTTCTCTGAGTTAAACTTAACTATGTCAACGCACTCCTTGCGGAAAATGTGCACTCCTTGCATGAGCTCTCAGAAGAGAAATAATTGAAACTTATTTTAACTCTACACGGTTATGTATTTAACCACAAAATACTTTCATGAGTACAAAAAAAGCATAAACAGAGAATGTAAATGAACATAAGCATACCATTAATTCAGATAAGCATAATAACAACAAAAACAAACATTTGGATTATGTTCTATTCATTTAAATGATAAAATACATAGATACATGTAGTCCTCCACTTCTCTTCAACAACTCATACAATTCTCTTTGTCTCTCACAACAACAACTCTCTCTCTCTCTCAAGAATAACTAAATCAAAACAAGAAGCAACAAAAACTTTAGTGGTTCAACAACCCTTACTAATGAATAAGAAAACACATTATATACATGAAGGGGCTTCTAGAGCCTACCCTCCTTCCTACCTACTTCTCTCCTATCATATTAATAAGCATTTCCAAAACATATCAGAGCCAATCTTGATATATGTACAATACATCTACAAATTAAAGAGATTACAATCCGAAAGGATGTTTTGGGGATGGCCTTAGCCTTCAATTCATTAATTACACTTCTTTTCATAAAATTCAAAATTCAAAAAGGTGCGCTCTCCTTTGTATAGTTCAAATCAGCTTCATGCATGTACTGGGTGATGTGTTGTCTTCCAACTTGTCCTCCTTTTAATGCTGATGTGGATGGTCCCACATCAGATTGAAACATAGTTAAGTTCAATTCCTTTGGGGTTAAGATGGATCTATGCAGAGTAGCTAAAAGTTTAACCATGAATTTATTTATTTGTAAATTAATGACTCGAATATATGAAGCATAAAAAAACACAGAGAAATTTTGTCATGGATCTAGGAATGCATAAAAAACATAATAAAATATAAAGTCTCTTACCTGTTAATTGGGGTCAAGTTCTGATGCGGGTTGAAATGTCATGTTTTGATGAATCTCTCAGGAGGTATTCGGGTGTTGGCTCTGTGAGCGGAGAGGAATGGTAGGCACAAATAGGGATGGCATAAACATTCTCGTATTTGGGCGGGGGAAGGGAAGCTTATGAAGAAATAAATATAGAAATACAAATCAAATAAATTAATAGGGTAGGTAAATATGATGTGGGTCATAGGAGAATTAAATGTAGGTTGACGAAAAGAAGTGGCGGTGCTAACCGGGCACTCAAAAAATTGACCACCAAAAGGGGTTCACTAAGAGAGGGGATGGGTAGGGGCAGGGCACCGGATTTTTGTACACAGGATTGGTACAGTCGGGAGAGGGGATAGGGTCACTGGTCACAGTTTCATAGACAAGATTCATACACGTAAAACGATGTCTGACAAAGGTTCACTTCGTTTTTTTTAGCCTATGCCAATTTTAACCACCCCCTAAAAACGATACTATTGGTAGAACCACTTTTTGAAATAGGGGTTGAATTTTGTGTTTTTGACCCAAAATATGGATTTTTTGGGCCAAAGTTCTTGTTACGTTGGTAACTATGTTAGGGATATAAATGGGTCAAAGAGGTAAAGTTTCGAACCTTATACTATACCCACGAATGTCAGCTATGCATCTAGTATTTTGGGCATTCTCTTTATTATATAGGTCATGCAAAATGGCCAAGCAAGATTTTCCTTTGCACATATTTGTTAGCATATTTAGAGGAACTTAAAAGAAAGGAAAGTAGTGATAATGGTGTTTGAATTGAGGGGAAAAACCTAAGTTTATTGAGGTTGAATGTAAACAATATTAAAACCCCAACTACACTACATACCCAATGCAATCCATTCCAACACTAGGCAAGAAGAAAACACGTTTATCTTGGGAAAATGAGCCTACCTCCTTGCATTGGATGAGGATGCATTATATTTGATTTCGAGTTTCCATTTCCTAATTTAAATCCTTCTTCCAATAGTTAATATTGAACCCAACAAGATAAGTTTATTCGATTTAAATCAACCTCTTTACCATGCAAAACAAAATTTGAACCAAGGAGGAATATATTGATTTGAAACAAACAAATGAGCCTTTCAATCAAGAAATTTCAAAAGAAAACCAATGGGGATTGTTTCACTTTCTTCATAGATTGAAAACAATGAATTTTCAACATAGTTTGATCACTCAAAACCCAATGAAAACACCTTAAATTAGGCCATGTGAAAATTTCTTCAAAATGGAAAAATGAGGGTAATGCTAGGGAAGACTTGAACAAAATATTCAGTTCTGAATTATCATATGGATCATAATGGAGGGTGGTCCAATCCATATGCTAGGAGGAGGTGGAATTCACTTATTCCTTTTAATTTTTAGGAATTTGTGATAACATTTTATCTTCTGGGTTATAATAGTTTGTGTGTATGTGCCACTATAAACTTCTATAATCATTTAAACCATTCTCCGATACTTTTTCATGTCGCACATTCACCCATGGACAACAACTTTTTTTTCTTTTTTGCAAGTAGATCCAATGAAGGAGGATTGATCACACAACAATGACAATAATGCTAACTCAACAAATAAAAATAACCATTATTCATCCATTGGATGCAACCTATAGGAAAAAATAATATCTAAGCATAGTTGATACATGTCTTATTATTATAATAGAGAAACTATATTAATTACCATTCACTACGTGAACCACCATCCAACCATAAAACAAATCATAATCATAAAACATTCAACATGAAATAATTGGTCATGTATGGAACAAAATCACAGATTCTCAATCAGAACCTATCATGAGTCACCAATGCACATTAGTGGGGAATCCTATAGTGGTCTATGGGTAATTTTAGGCAAGGAAAGATTCTATACTCATTGGAGATGAATCCTAGTGTTACTTCCCTATAACACTTTGCAAGTGAAAAATGGTTTATGACAATTTGAGTCAACATATAAAGACTCCACTTGAGGTGTTTCATCCTTACAACATCGTATTTTAGATTATATGGTTTTACACAATAGGGAGTGTGGGAATATTCTAGTATCTATGTAATAGAAAATTGATCCAACACATGAGGTAGGCACTAAACTCATATGGTCCATTTATGAAAAAGTTAGTAATTGGATAGAGTTGGATCATTGTTTTACAGTGTGTGAAGAAAAGTGGCAACAAAGAAGAATGTGGAGCCCAAACAACACAACTAATACATTAAAAATATTTTATGAGATGAGCATTACGAACCCCTTGGCCATTGTGTCCTTGTTTCAAGGTGTAAACCTACAATATCATAGACTAATAATAGTCATGTTAGAGATAAAACCGATAGAATAACACGAGCTTAAAGGAGCATGCCACTTCTTCTTAGGTTCAATATGGTTGTACACACATGAATAAAAATAATTTCATGAAGCCATGGAAATAAAAAGAAACATGAACAAACAAAATACAAAAAATCAAGAGCAAAACATAAACACAAAAATAGAAACTTAACTACGGAAAATCAAGAAAATCCTACAATGCAATATTAAAATGCAAACCTACAATAAATTCCTACAATGTAATTCTATTTTTTAAGCTATGCATAAGAGTAATAGGGATTTAGAGAAGATCCTTTTACTGAATGTGAAAACAATCCCAGAAGACCCTTTTACTGAGTCTTTCATTTGGTTGTCCTTTAAATGAAAGACATTGTTCCCCAGATTTTGTGCAATCGTAAATGGTCCAAACCATAACTTTGTAATTTAATGTGTTTCCATTTATCTTCATGGTAAAATTCCTAGACAAATACTATTTATCCAATCCCAAATGACCTAGATTTAGCTTTCTTGTCATGGTATTTCTTCACAATATTCTACCTCTTTTTCAAATTCTGGGTTGTGCATTGTTTCTGCTCTTCTAAATCCATTAACATATTAAATCCATGAGTTATTGAGATGTTTTCCAAGTCCTTAGTTTAAAATTATAATCAATAGGTTGAAATTTTTAACTCAAAAACCATAATTGCATCTTTCCCATAAACCAATTGGAAGGGTGTCTCACTAGTACTAACTTTGGTTTTAGTATTATCAACCCACAAGACATGCATCAACTACAAATTCCATTCACGAGGATTATTACCAATAATATTCTTGATAATATTCATCATATTTTTATTGGTTGACTTAGCTAATCCATTTCCTTGAGGGTAACATGGAGAAGAGGTTGAGTGTATTATGTCACATTGTTGGTAGAGTCTTATACAAAATCACCACTATTTTCACTAATAATTTCTAGAGAAAGATTGAAGTGGGAAAATATATACTCTTATAGGATGGAAACAACCCGCTTCACCTTAACATTTTTCAATGGGACAACCTCAAGCCATTTTTGAGCACACACGTGTACTGAGACGGGGCGGGTGAATTAGTATAAGACAATTTTTATTTTTTATTTTCAAAGATTTATTAACCATAAGAAAACAACAACTTGTGAGATCTATTAACAACATAACATGGAACATAATAATTATGTGGAAACCCTTTCCAGATAAAACTACAAAACTTTTCTTTATAATTCTTTGTAGGAACCAACCTATTTTTACAAATATTTGTAGGCACCAACCTAATGGAAACACTTATACACATTGTTACAAACCCTGGTAGGAATCAACATACTCTTATAGATATCCATAGACACCAATCTACTGGAGACACCAATCCCCACTTCTAAGCACCAACTTAGAAAGAGACACCAATCTCTTTGTTTGAGCGACACCAACATTCAAGTTAAAATTTCTTCTTTAGTACATATAACTTCTTCAAAAGATGATAACATTTACATTACCTTCAATGAGTCTTCTTGCTACTTCTACCTTCACTAGGTTTGACCAAAATTTGAATTTCCAAATGAAATTTATGGTAACTTTCCCAAAGCTTATTGTTTTTGGCCTCTTCCTAAGAACGAAATTGTACAAAATTCCACGTATCCAATTTTGTAAATATGATTCTAAAATTTTTAATTGAGGTAGTTCTATACAACTTCTCACATCCCTAAAAATTTTACATTCTCAAAAGTCTCAGAAAATAAGTTATAGTGAAAAATCCAAACTGACATGTTTGAAATTGATTTCAATACTATTAAGAAACCCTAACTTCCACATGGCATATATAAGAAATTATAATGACATGAAATATGAAATTTTAATCATATGTACCTACAGATCTCACCTCCATCTCCTCAAAAGTTCAGGGTCTGAAATGTCCCAAAAATTAAATTACAACAAAAATTCCAGACTGACATGTTTGAAACTGATTTCGAGACTATTCAAAAACACCAAACTACATAGGCAATATCTAATAAATTATAGACTACCGACATCTAAAATTTTAACTACGTGTACCCAGAGATCTCTCCTCCATCTCTTGATAATTTCATGGTTTGAAACGTTCCAAAAAATAAGTTATAGAAAAAATTCCAAACTGACCTATTTGAAATTGATTTCATGAGAATTCATGAACCCTAACTTTTACATGGTATATCTATGAAAGTATAGAAAATAAATGTCTGGAATTTTGGCTGCATGTATTTAGAGGTCTCACCTCCATCGCCTCAAAATTTCATGATCTGAAACTTCCTAGAAAACAAGTTATTGTGAAAATTCCAAGATGACTTGAAATTGATTTCAAAACTCTCCCATTTTTTAATTATATTCAATCTTTTCTCATCCACTTCTTCAAATGTTATTACATTTTTCACCCACACACTTTCTCTTAATACTTTCTCCTTTTATATTTTATCATAACCATTCATGAAGGGACATGTTAATTAAAAAAAACACGACACCCATTAATTAAATAATTAATTCCCATTTTTTACATCACTTTTCCAAATACCATGGGCTTCCAAACTCATGGGTTTAAAACCATCATTTCACTTTTTACTTTTTCACGTGCACCCCCCTTTTTTAATAGACTTGTAAACCTATATGTAAATCAATATTGTAAATTTTGTGTATTTATAAATCCGTAATATGAAATTAATGACAACATTAATCCTTTGACATCAATGACAATAATTCCAACAATCTCCCTCTATGTCATTCATGGAAATAATGCAATGAAACACATAGTCCACTAGGAATAGAATGAATTACCCCTTTTCTACAACTCCCCCCCTGTCTTCAAATCTCCCCCTTTGACATCAATGGAAAATGAATTCTCCTCTAAGCTTGTGCTTCTCCTTAAGAACTTAGTGATGAGATGGATATTACTCCCAATTTCTGTTTGAGATATTCAAATGTATCTTTTGGAAGGGGTTTTGTGAAAATATTTTCCAACTTGACATTATGTTATACTACTTGTTCTACTTAGAAGTGATATTTGATTGGAATATGATTTGTTTTTGAGTGCATAACATGATTCTTTGAACTATTTATTACACTTGTGTTGTCACAAATTATTGATATTGGATGATCATATTATACCTTAATATATGTCAATGTCTAGTTCATCCAAAGAATTTTTGTGCAACATGATGATGCTTCTATATACTCAGCCTTTGTTGTGGATAGAGAAACCGAAGGTTGTTTCTTCCTCAACCAAGAAACTAGATTGTTGCCCAGAAAGAATTCTCCTCCACTTGTACTTTTCCTATCATAAAAATTGCCTACCCAATACACATCCATATATGTTGTTAGAGTAAAATATTCATCTATTGAGTAACACAAGCCAAATTCCAAGGTTCCCTTTAGATATTTGAATATTATTTTCACTACTTGCACATGAGTTTCTTTTGGTGTATCTTGAAACTGTGCAACCAATCCTACTACTTGCATAATGTATGACCTTGATGCTGTCACATATAGTAGGATGTCAATCATTGACCTATACAATGTTTTATTTTCTTCCAAATATTCATCATCTTTGCTCGATTTACAACCTATGACAATGGGTGTGATGACTGGTGCACAATCTTCCATTCTAAACTTCTTCAACATTTCCTTGATACACTTGGTTTGTGAAATGAATATTCCTTTTTAAAATTGAGAAATCTATAAACCAAGAAAGAATGAAAATTCACCAAGCATAGAAATCTCAAATTTCTTTGTGATTTCTATTAAAATATCTTGGAAACTTTTGTTCATACTTCCTCCAAAAATTGTATAATCTACATAAACCAAAAAAATCAACTAATTTTCTATTACTGTCTTGATGTAGAGATTGTCTTCAACAATTCATCTTTTGAAGCCTTGTTGTTTTAGATGTTTGTCAAGTCTTGAATACTAGGCTCTGGGAGATTGTTTTATCCCATATAGTGTTTTTTTTCAATCTGTATACATGACCCTTATTTTATGATAATAATAATACTTCTGAACTGACATCCATTTGATATAATTTGAAGTTTTTGAAACACACAAATGCCAAAAACATTCTAATAACTTCTAGTCTTGCAACCGGGGATTTTTTTTTTTTTTTAAATCAATACCTTCAACTTGAGAATATCCTTTACAAACCATCTTGTTTTATTTCTTATGTGTTATCCCTATTCATTAAACTTAATCCTAAAAACCAACTCGGTGCCAATCACTTTTTTGTCTTTTGGTATTGAAACAATAGTTGATGTTACGATAGCTGTGGGAGGGATTAACCTCCACATGTAACCTTTGACGAGATTATAATATCCCGAGAAGCTAGAAAAACCCTAACGGGTGAATAAGAAACCTATAATACAAGTCAGCTCAAGAGAATATTCAATATTAAAGTATTATCCTCTAGAGAAGTCGAACTAGTTAGTTGACTTGGAGCACTATAAATAGAGGGTACTTGAGCTCATTTCGATTCAATCTCACCCACAACCTCATAAGCACTAGCGGTACACATAACTGGAGGAGAGATGCAGATGTTGCATGTGTGACTTGGTCTTTGGCTTATGGTTTGGTTTCTCTACTTGGTGTGCTAGCTTTGGAGAGACGTATTCTACCTTGGTTGGCTATTGGTTCTAGTGATTTCTTCTGGAATTATTCTATTTGTCAATGTTAAGGTGCTCAGGGGTGGCCTTGTGCCTATGTTTGGGTGACAATACAGTGATATTGTCTATGGTGAAAATGAGCACACTTATTATTTTAATAGGTTATGGTTCCAACTTATCTTCAAACATTCTAACCACTGGAAGGTATATTGGGAGGTTATTTGCTTGGTGTAGGACCAATTGCAGTCAGAGTTTTTCTACAACAACGTAACCCTAACCCTCTTGTTGAGGCACCATAAGTGAAGTGCTTGACCTAATTCCTGGATATCCTAGTGAACCTTAGCCTAGCACACCTCCTGGTACTCTAAGATATCCAAGGCGTCAAGGTTGATTTTTTGGTCAAATTCAAAGATTGATCAAGTCAAAGTCAAATTCAACACATCCATGACTTTATGAAGCCTAAAAAAAAGTTAGAAGGGGATTCAAACTTCAGAGCATGGAAGACAAGGATTAACCTCATCCTTGTCTATAATAATGTCCTAAATATCATGAAAGGCAAGATCATGGAACCATAGTTTGAATAAAGAAAAGAGAAGGAACCTCAGAACATTGCAAAAATGGATAAGTTCAAGGACAATGACATCAACGCTATGAGTATCATAGTGGAATCTATAAAAGACCACTTGATACCCTACATATCTCATCTTGACTCATCCAAGAAGATGTACTATGCCCTAACTAACCTTTTCTCAGTTAGAAATATTGGACAAGTGATGAGTCTAAAGAATGAACTTCATGACACAAAGATGAGTAAGGGTGACATTATAACTTCATAATTTGTGAGGATTTCTTAGTTGAGAGATAAAATACAAGATATTGAAGAAGTTATACTAGAAAATGAAGTTGTGAACATAACACTCAATGGTCTTTCCAGATCATGGGATGCATTTGTTGCAAGCATGAATACAAGGAAGGAGTTTCCAACAATGGAAGAACTTTGGACTTGTTGCACACAAGAGGAGACAAGGTTGAACTCTAAGGGAAAGCCTCAAAATTAAGAATATTCTCAAGCCTTTGCAACTAAGTTCAAGAGACATGGTTGTAAGAAAATAATTTTATTCAAGAAAGAAATCCAAAAGCAATATGTCAAAAGTGTAATGTTTTGAATGTCATGATTATGGCCACTACAAAATAAATTGTCCTAAACTAAAAAATAAGAGAAAGGAGAGACACCATGCGTTAACAACCAAAGATCAAGAAACTTCAAAGAAGGCCAAGCATGATGAAGTAGATTTATTCTACTACTTAGCTCTTACAAGATCCGTTGAAGATGATATGTGGCTAATTGATAATGGAGCTTCAAGGCATATGGCAGGTGACCGTAAAAATCTCTCAAGGATGACAAAAAAGGAAACACCTCATAAAGTGGATCTTGGAGACAAGAACTCTTATGTAGTCAAGGGAATTGCACACGCTACTATCAAGATGGAATTAGGTAACTCTATTCATCTCAGTAATGTTCTATATGTTCCTGGTTTGAAAAAGAATCTAGTATCTATTTCTTGTTAGGAAGCGAAAGGAGAGAGAGTATCTTTTGTAGATGGAAAGGTTATTGTATGGTCTAAAGATTCAAATATAGAATATTCTAGAGTCATTGGAATCCGTGAAGGAAGATTGTATAAACTCCTAGGTTAGACCATTCAAGCTCTTGTACATGATGAAATCAACCCTAGTGAGTTATGGCATAAAAGGTATGCTCACCTTCATTACCAATATTTACCATATCTAAAACAAATTGTTGTAGGAATACCGAAATTGCAATCTGTGCATGAAGGCATTTTCAGAGGATGTGCACTTAGGAAAAATATTAAGAAACCATTTCCAAGCAGTGAGAATAGATCCAAAGAGATATTAGACCTAATACATTCATATGTATGTGGTCCTATGCCAGTGAAGTATCTAGGAGGCTCTCTTTACTATGTGACATTCATATATGACTTCTCAAGAAAGACCTGGTTGTATCTGTTTAAGACTAAGGATGAAGTATTCAAAAAATTCCAAGAATTCAAGGTTGAAGTAGAGAACCTAACAGATAAGAAGTGTAACATCCCAAACAACCAACTGGGCTATGCCACATAATTTTTTTTGAACTATATACAAATTAAAACATATACACCCAGAAACTCTTGTGGAACTTTATATATAAAACTTAAAACATATATAAACTCTGCAAATGCATAGATTCATACAAAATAACAATAAAAATACACATGAAACACACACATGAAAAAACCCATAAAAATAAACACATAATTAATAATGCAACATGTAATTTAACACACAATGGATAGTTATCTTGGTAAAATATCACCAAATGCGTGCAGACCTTCCATGAACCTCCCAATCTTAGACCATGTTTCTCATCACTCTCAATAGTGGGTCACCCTTGATCTGGGACTAAAATCCACCCGGGTAAAGGGATTCCTAGCTAGGATGATGTATCTCAAACAACATGAAAAAACTCTGTCACATGTGCCAACTCAAACTAATGACCTATAGTCCCTTATTCTCCACATTCCTGTCCTACCTCAGGAAGTGTGCCCCTTCTCTTCTCAATAGTCCTTTGACTTCCCCACTTCCTTTCTGGGCTTCAACAACATGTCAGACAGGAAGTCTCAGAGCCATGTAGTTGAATTTTAGCACCTTCAGTAAATTAATTCCCAACAATTCTCTCACCTAGAGAGAAATTACTCATGGGCCTAACAACCCGCCTCTCCAATATCCCATGGGCTTGACAACCTGCTTCTTCAGTCCAAATCCTAAGATAACCAGGTAAAGATATAGGTATGGGTACATGTACATGAAGGTACATAAGACAACTGCATGAGTGAGTGAATGTTGATGGAATGAATGGGAAAATGAACTAAGTCCAAACTATATGTATGAATGTTCTCAACTTGACACTTGTCATGTTGAGAGCTACTTTGGACCACTTGTCCCCATCCTTAGAACTTAGGATAAAATAATTATCCATACTTTATACTTTAAGGAATATTAATATAATATTCCTTTTTGGCTTAAGCTCCCTAGCTTAGCCCCTTATCCATGATTTTTATCCCCCCCCCCTTTCCCTAACTAGTGGAGTTTAGTCCCCCATACTCTTTTATCGTGGTTGACCTACACACAACGATGTATTATATTAGTGATAAGACATATACAAAAATAGGCTCACTGGCCTTTAGTATCTAGGCTCTCCGGCGTAATTCAACACATAAGACTACTATCTTATAATAACTGGCTCACCAGCCTATAAAACACAACATATACACAAAGGTTGTCTGGACTCAAACTCACATGCACTTAAGTTTGTTGTGCATGATGTCCTGGAATGTGCAGACTTCATCATTTTAGTGCGCAGTACATGTGCGCACTATACCATGGAAGGTACATGCAAAATATGATATCAAACAACTCACCAGCTTAATTACATTTGTATTTAAATTTACAGTTGGGGTTCAACCTAGGGGTATTACATTCCCCTCCCATTATTTATGCACTATCCTCAGTGCAATATATACACATATGCAACCAAAATTTCAAAAATCCTAAACAATATGCAGGTATTCTTCTTGCATAACATATTCATGCTCCCAAGTTGTGTCCTATGGATTGTACCAGGTCCATTGGACCTTTACAAGATCTATGGCTCGATTCCAAAGCTGTTTGATTTTCCAATCCAGAATGTGTACCATATGTACTTGGAAAGTGCCTTCTTGCACCACCTGAATCACCTTCCAATCAATAACATGATTAGCATTAGGTATATGTTTCTTAAGAAATGATACATGAAATACATTATGAATGGTCATTGATGTAGGCAAGGAAAGCATGTATGCTACAGGCCCAATCCTCTATAAGATTTCAAACGACTAACAATAGCGAGATGTCAACTTTTAACAATTTCCCAACTTCAGGGAATTTCTGTTGGCCTTCACTTTTAACAATACATGGTCACCCACTTTAAATTCCATGTGATTTCTTCCCTTATCAACATAACTTTTCTACCTATCTTGGGCAATCTTTAAATTCTATTTTATTTTCAACATTTTCTCTTCCATTTCCCTGAGTAATTCTAGCCCAACTACTGCTATATCTGCTGGGTTGTCCCAATTGACTGATGTGTTGCACCTTCTACCATAAAGTGCCTCAAATGGTCTCATCTTTAGAGGTGCTTGATACCCATTGTTATAATAAAACTCTAATAAGTGTAGGTAGTATTCCCATTTTGATGGTTTATCCATCACATAGATCCTCAACATATCCTCAATAACTTGATTCACCCTCTTTGCTTTTCCATATGATTCTGGATGATAAGTTGTACTAAAATTCAATTTTGTTCCAAATCCCTTAAATAATCCTTTCCAAAAATTTGATGTATATTTTGGATCTCTGTGAGACACAATTGTCCTGGGTATACCATGTAATCGAGAAATTTCTTTCATATAAACATCATCAATGTTGGTTTCCTTGTGAGTGAGCTTTACTAGAATAAAATGGGTAGATTTATTAAGCTTATCCACCAATACCATGATAAAATCATGTTACTTGTTTGTTCTGGATAGTTTGGTGATGAAATCCATTTTTACAACTTCCCATTTCCACTCAGTGATTGGTAACGGATGTAAAAAACCAACTGGGTGTCTATGCTCAACCTTTACCTTTTGACACTCCAAATATTTGGCAATAAAATCAACAACTTCTTTCTTCATTCCCGACCAATAATATTGTCTCTTGATAGCTGCAATAGTTTTCTGATAACTTGGGTGCCCAACATAAGGTACATTATCATTTCTCTCAATATCATATTTTTCAATTCCAGGGAATTTGGTACATAAATTATGCCCCTGTATATGAGAATTTCATCATTTTCTAGCTTATAGTCTTCAATTTTCTGCTACAAAATACCTTGCTGTAATTTTGTCACTAATTCCTTGTATTGCAAATCTGATTTTGTAGCCTTCAAAATTTTGTCTTTCAAATCTGATTGGTACATGCTAATGGTTGTAGCATGCAACTCAAGCACTCTTTTACTGAGTGCATAAAACACCTTGCTCTCTTTCCCTTTGATATGATTTATATCAAAGTCATATTCACTGAGAAATTCTAACCACCTACTTTGCCTAGCATTTAGAGTTGGCTGATCAAACACATATTTTAGACCATTATGGTCTGTCCTCAACTCGAACCTTTTCCCCATGAAGTAGTGCCTCCACTTCCTCAAGGAATGCACTATGGCTTCCAACTCCAAATCATGAGTGGCATAGTTCCTTTCATGCTCCTTCAACATCCTTTATTCACAACATACAACAAACCCATTTTGACTGAAGACTCCACCAAGTCCTTCTTTACATGCATTAGTGCATACAATGAAGTCTTCATTTGGATCTACAATCCTTAGTATTGGAGTACTTGTTAATAATTTATTCAAGTGTTGGAAACTCTTTTCACAATCCAATGGCCACTGAAACTTCACACCCTTCTTTTGCAAGGAAGTGATTGGGTGTGCAATCTTTGAGAATAATTCAATAAATATCCTATAGTAGCCTACAAGGCCCATTAATCATCTGACCTCTATCACATTCTTTGGTTTTGACCATCCTCTAATGGATTTTATCTTCTCATGATCCACTGCTATCCCTTCCTCTGAAATGATATGTCCCAAATAATGAATTTGCTTCTAATAAAATGAGCACTTGCTCAATTTGGCATACAAATGATGCTCCCTTAATACTTGTAATACTATCCTCAAGTGTTTTTCATGCTCTTCCTCTGATTTAGAATATATAATAATGTCATCTAAAAATACAATGAAAAACTTATTTAAGTATTCTCCGAAAATACCATTCATTAAACACATGGAGACAACTGGTGCATTTGCTAACCCAAATGGCACCACTGTGAACTCATAATGACCATACCTTGTTCTGAAAGTAGTCTTCATGATGTCTTCTTCTTTAATTCTTACTTGAGGATAACCTGACCTAAGATCAATCTTGGAGAATATTTTTGCATCTTTCAACTGATCAAAGAGGTCATCGATCCTTGGAAAAGGATACTTATTCTTCATAGTTACTTTGTTCAACTACCTTAATTCAAGGCAAAGTCTCAATGTTCCATCCTTTTTCTTCACAAATAAAAATGGGGCACCCCAAGGTGACACACTTGGGCATATATACCCCTTCTTCAGAAACTCTTCAAGTAGTATTTGCAACTCCTTCAATTCTGGTGTACTCATCCTGTAAGGAGTCTTAGATACTGGAGTTGCTCCAAGCATAATATTTATGGAGAAATCAATGTCTCTTTTAGGGGGTAATCCTGGTATTTCCTTAAACACGTCTTCAAACTCTTTTAGGACTACATAATATTCAATATTTGACACCCTATCTTTAGGTGTTTCTTCCATATGAGATGATAATATTTGACACCCTTTTCTGTAACATTTCTTCAACTGCAATGATGAAATTTCTCTGATGGTTACTGCCCTGGGAATTCCATGCACTTTCCTTAGGTTACCTTCCTCATCCAAGCAAGTAAATGTATTGTTATGACAATCTAGGATAGCATGATATTGGTCCAACCAATCCATCCCAATTAGACAATCATAGGAACCTAAATGAAAGTTGTTCAAATCTTCCCCGGTGTTTAGTCCATTCATGTCCATAGGACATGACTTAACCATCTCATTAACTTTTCTTTTGGATCTGATAGCCAGATGCACCAACCAATATTTTCCATGCTTGATTCTTGGAAAATGAAAACTTTCCACCATATTAGGATCTATATAACTATGACTAGCAACTGAATCAATTAAAATAACAATGGTTTGGTTGTTGATCATACCTTCCACTTCAATCATATGTGACTGATACTCTGCTTGCTCGTTGTCCAAGGCTGCATAGATCCTTGGTACACTTCTATCCATGTCCTCCACTATTTCAACTTGTTGTACATTGTGAACAATCCTCACTTTTTCACCTTTGTGAGGAAAATATCTATACATATGATATCCTTTACAACCCCAACATTGAATAGGTGGCTGCCTTGGCCTTTTCCCCCATGTCTCAACCATTTTTGGTTCTCTAGAAGTTGGTTGTCCTTGAGGATTATTTATGAATAATGGTGGCTTAGTTCCCTTCTTCCTCTGATCCATCTTGAATTTCTTCTTGTCTTCCCAAGATTTTTGGAAAGTTGGCCTTGATTTTTGCTGATCATATAGGCATTTAGCTCACCTTATGGTCTCCTCCAATGTTTTGGGATCATCATATTGTAGTTTTTTCACTGATGAATGATGGAAACCCACTCAAATACCTGTGAATATTAACTGTCTCATCCTTGATGAAAGAAATATACTTCAACAGTTCTAAAAACCTTCTTTCATAGTCATCTATGGTCATCCTCCCAAGTTTGAGTTCAAAGAACTCTTTCATTTTCTTGTCATAGTATCTCTTATTCAAATATTTATTTTCAAAATACTTCTTGAATTCCCTCCAAGTAACATTTTTCTCTTTAATGTGATGCACCTGCACAAGCTAATCCTACCACATGGATGCCTTTCCCTTGAGTTGATAGATGGAAATTATTCCTTCTGCATGAGAAGAATAATTATGCAATTGAAAATATTTTATCATGCCTAGTAGCCATGTCTGTGCATCTTCATCCTTCTTGTGCTCACCATCAAATGTAGGAGGTTTTATTTTGTTCATTTATCCTCATAGCTCATCCACCCCAAACCTCTTATGCTTCCTGATAGGGGATGGAATTGAGATTTTGTGTGTTATCCTATTGGAATGTATCAGGGAGTGATGACAATGCCTACTAACACTTCTTGTTCTTCTATTCTCATCAGGAGACCTGTGACTTCCTGATTTGCTTGAGACACTCTCCTTATCCAATTTATTTTCTATTCTATGCAAGATTTTCATTAAATTCATGTTGAATTCCTCCTATTGCTCCTTGGATTTAATAAGCCTTTCATTATCAACTTTATGGATTTGTAAATCCTTTTGCAAATTTTTAATGGTCTCTACCATATTCATGTTATCATCCTTTCCTTCTCCATGTCCATTAGAGTTTGTTCCTTCAATACCCATATGGACATCCATCCCTCTGATTTCATCTTCCTGGTTGTAAACCCCATGTACATATTCCATTCCTCTACACTCTGTGTTGATCCTGATCTGATCTAGTTGTTGTTAACTCTGAAAAATGTGCATCCAACAAAACTTTGTCAGGCTAACTGTTTCAACAATTTCATGAAAATATGAACCATTCTGGTTCAATAATATATCAGAAATCTTTCTTCTAATTTCCTGAAAAATTGATTTTCCAAATAAATTTTCTGGGTGAATATTTATATTCTACTGTCCAAGACCTTTCCAACACCTTCTTCCATGCTTAATTCTGAGTCTTGAGCAGAAAGTTATGGTTATTTGAAAATTGTCCAATAATTTTTTTTGTTCACACTTCAACTTGGTGCAAATCTTCTTTGTAATTATGAATTTTTGTACCTACTCCATTTGAGTTTTGGTAGGATTTCAATTGGGTTTCTTCACATACATATTTTGGACAGTATTCTCAATTTTCACTTCTTTCCGGGTTCTGCGTTGCTAGTTACAACATGCTGAAGTTCTAGGCCAACTAATGTTTTTAATATTTTTGGTTTGGAATGCTATAGGTACCTTCTGTGATGTCTTAAAATTTTTTAACATGCCCAAAATTTTAATTCAGATCCAATAATGTTTTCTATGGTTCAATATATTTCCATAGACTTCTCATGCGCCTTAATATGATTCTGGAGCAAAAATTTATGGCCCTTTGAAGTTACTTGGGTCTTAACATTTGCCCTCCATTGTTTGTCCTGTAACTTCCTCATAAAAGATCCGTTTGACAAACGGTTTACACCATTAGAAAAATCTATGTGGGATATTTCATTTGAGCTACAGAGATGGAGTGTACCTTGACATACTCTATTCTTAAGGTTTTTAATTAGATAAAAACATTGTTTCGGGCCTCAAAAACGTGCTGCAAAAAG
Organism: Picea engelmannii; assembly: GCA_009831015.1. Lineage (NCBI taxonomy): Eukaryota > Viridiplantae > Streptophyta > Pinopsida > Pinales > Pinaceae > Picea > Picea engelmannii. Next base: position 407,765 of record ML817979.1, read on the forward strand.
ATGACCTTCAAATAATATAAAATGTCGCAGAAATTCACTGGTTTTCTGCTATTGTACACCATCCAAAGGACTTCGTGCACACAAATTGAACATGTACACCCATATTTAGCATGCGCAACAACACCATAAGGCATCACATGCTCCGCACACCTATAACCAATGTGTATTACTTCTTTGTCACGCCAATAATTGGTGCACACTACTTTTGTGTTGCGTGCCAATATCCACCGCGCACAATTTTTGTTCATGCACTAATACCTGTTGCGAGCACTTTTTGTGTTGCACACCAACATTCTATGCATATTTCACTGTACACGCTGCACCATGCCAAATATTAATATTCCCCCACTGCACTAGTACTTCATGTGCACCATTAATTAAACTGTCGTCTGATAGCATATACCAACATTGCGCACACACCAACAAAATTCCTTTACTCTCTGTCAATACTATGCACACCACACACACCGTGTGTGCCACTAAATCTGCACTGCACAATGCTAAATTTAGTGTGCACATCCATGCACCATTATGTTTTTGCACATTACCACTCTGCACCACACAACGCCAAATTTAAGTGCGTACACCCGCACACCAATATTTTCCACCCATTACCACTCTGCACCGCGCAACGTCAAATTTAAGTGTGCACACCTGCGCACCAATATTTTCCATGCATTACCACTCTGCACCGTGTAACGCCAAATTTTAGCACACCCTTATTTTCCACACATCACTAGCATTTCACTGCGCATCATGCATTTTTTAGTGCACACACCTGTGCACTTTCTTTTTTATGCACATCAATTCCTTGTGAATAAATTGGGGATTTTAACAAAAATTTTCCCAATTTTCACTATAGACATTCTGCAACTATAAAATTTGTTCAATTTCACCCTGATAACACCAATTCAACCTGTTATCCCCACTTTTTAGGGATAACTAGGAGATCATGTCTCGAGGCCCATAGGTCCTAGACATGGAGTACCGAGAGGAGGATTGACCCGTGCATGGCCCTGGAGGGCCCACCTTCCATTGTCTTTGTCTTGTTAGCAGCAACAACATCCATCACCATCGGTTTGGTCCTGTATCAAAAGAGGTTCTTTCTTCATGAGGTAATTAGTCCAGGTATCATGGTAGGTGTCACATTTAATCATTAAAACCTTTAAATGTATGCATCTGATTCCTTTTATTTCTAACAACTTCTTCGATCTTACATTTTCCCACTTGACCATGTTTGGGGGGATTGATAGGGTGCACTAGCAAGCCTGTATCTATAAGTTTTGGTTTGTCACTAGGAGGATTTCTGAAAATCCATCGTCTGCTCCCCTCATAGCACCACTTCTTCATCTTACTTTCCACTCACTTATCCCATTCTGCTTGTCCAGGCATTGGGTTGACCTATTTTCAGGACTACACCTTACCTCATGGGAAGAAGGGGCTAAAGGCCCAGAAGGTAAAATAAAGATGGTAAAATATAAAATCCTAAGAATAAAACCTCGAGATGCGTTGCCTAGGGATCCCCGAGAAAGCAATAAAAGGCTTCTTAGCAAGAAACAAGAGGGACCCAGAAAAATAACAAAACAAGATCAAGTCAAAGGATAGGGGGTCTCATCACGAGCCATCCTATTAGGACCATGGGTACCTAGTAGTATGACATTTCCACCAGCTGGTTACCATGCCAGGGAAGTGACTATTGGTTGCATGGCCAAGGGAAAGGGGGTCTCATCATGAACCAACCTTCTAATCCCTGTGAAAGTACTTGTGGTTAACATTGTCAACTCTAGTCACCATGCCAAGGAAGTGTCCCCTGATTAGCTCTTGAATAAAAAAGAATAAAAGAATAAAAAGAATAAAGGCAAGAATGGGATTGGAAAAAATGCATCCGTGAAAGGTACAACTCACCTTCTACAAAGGCACCCATAGGTAACACCTTTGCATCCTTGACCTTCACTGCACCCACATGCTTGGACATCCACTGACCACATCACCCGCTTACATGACTTGGATGAGTTTTTTTCGGGAACTTTCCTTTTCCTATGGACACTAGCCCAATAGGACACCTTGTCCTCTTCTCTAGACTTTTATTGCAGGCTTGTGTAACATCTTTGAGCTGTTGACTGATGTATTAGGGATTTTTGTGCATATGTTTAATAATATTGATGATAAGATGTGATTGATATTTCTATGATCCTTGTGATTGATGAGCCCATGGAGGGTGTAGCCTTTGATGTGTAGGACTATGCCTAATGGAAAGGTACCATTTGGATCGATAGACATGGGGAGATGATCATTTCACACCTCCATGGGGCTGAAGAACCCACCAGATGGATGTTGAGACCCCATTAGGGGACAGAGATAGGGTATAGGTTGATCATATACTTTGGACTGGAGAAGAAGAGGACGTTCCACCAGAGGCACCCCGACATGGCTAGACCCAGGGGGATTGACCTAGTTTTAGTGGGATGTTGGCTCTATATGGCCTAGGACATCACCAGGAGGCTTATAACATCATCATGAGCATTTTGGCAGATGGATAGGGTAGTTGGCATGTGTGGTAGCTTGGAGAATCCCAAAAAGGGCTAACGTCTTGCTTTAGGAGGTTGAACTTTCCCTAATAGGGGCTAACGTCACCCTAGAAAGGGGTGACGTCTTACCTTTTGCTTGATTAGGGTTTTAGATTGAAAATTTAATGTAAAACAATATGATTTGATATTTTGGCCTTGTCGGCCTTTTTACCTGACCTAAAATGTAAAATTAGGTCAAGGTTTTGTATAAATGGGAGATTTTCACTCTCATTTTAGGATCATGACTCATTCACTCCATAAGGAGGTCTGAAATTTGCGCTCTATATTGGGTATTTGGCTGATTAAGTGAGGCAAACTTGTTGAAGGAAGACATTTTTGGAATTCTATGGTGTTTCTCTTGAAGGAAGGTGTTACAACTAGGGTTTGCATGGTTATTTCTTGGTGAATTGTAAGTATTTTTCTACAAAACTTCTTGATTGAATGGTTGTAGTTTAATTTCTTACATATGTTTATGAATATTTTTTAATCAAAACCCTAGGGGACAAGCACAAAATTAGGTCATTGTCTCATGTCCCCTGATCCATTGTTGAGGAAAGAAGGAGCCTAGCCATAACTACACTCCTATTTCCTCTTCATCTTTGATAGCCATACTATTTTGAAGACAAGAAGAGTGAGACGTCCTTGGCCTAGGCTTACTACACTAGGGCATACTCTTTCTAGGGTTTGTTGAAAGGCATTGCTGTAGCAACACCTTATCTCATAAAACCCTCTTATTTTGGTTATATACATTATTCTTAAGCTAGTCGTTTTGCCGGGAAGAAGGAGAGAGCACAAGGCTTTGCTGTAGAAACATTGGAGTGAGCCTCTCTCCCCTAGGGTTTTTATTTTGAGGCCTTTCCTTAGCAACACCTCAAAACTCTTCCCTCTAGTCCTTAAACTCTTTGCCTCCTTCAACTCTCGCGTCCTTCACTTTTGACTCCATTAAACCCTAAGGCACTGATCTAAAGTCCTCTAACGTTGAAGTGAAACATTGATCACAACACTCTCAAAACTCTTTGAATTTCAAAACCTAACTACTCTAAATCTAGTTGCTGGCATCATCATTGGTTATTTCATCTTTAAAGAAACATCATTTGGTTTTAAGAGCAATTGAATGATGATTTAAGCATTAATTGAATAAGGTGTTGATTGGTTACATTAAATGCTACATTGTTCTAATATTTATTGGTGAAGTGTTATAACTTTTCATTGCTATTGATAAACATTGATTTCGTATACATTTATTTCCATATTGCTTATATATTTATCCGATAGTATTATGAATTACTAACCCATTGAATAACTTGCACATATCAATTTGTTGTTTCTTTGTTCTAGGCAGGTACACTTCTTTGGGGGTTTTATATCATTATTGGCCTTTGGCCGAACTATCTGTTTGGGTGGTGACTTGTGAAGGGGGAAACCTTACCTTGGTCTTATTATCCTTTTGCCTCTTTAGAACCCTAGGTCATTGGGGATGTCTCCCCTGGGCCTAACCTCCCTAGAGAGAAAGAACCATCCCATTATGGTGACATTGGGTGGGATTAGTTCCTGTTAAATTAGTTTGGCCTTCTATCTTATAGCCTTTACCCTAGCTACAAACTGTGCGATAACATTTTGGCGCCATTGCCAGGGAAAACTAAGTCAAACCTTCCTCAGATGACACTTTTCGGTAAGCCTTGGCTCAAAGAGTCTTTTTCTTACAAGCCTATCAGGCGACTCCACTAGGTTGTTTTCCCTTTTATTTGATAGTTTCAAGAAAACTATCTGGCGACTCCACTGATGAAAAAGCTAATGATGACTTCACAATGGGATCCTAGTAACTACAATCCTTTAGACATGAGTAACATCCCGGGGTACCCTCAACAAATGCTCTTTGAATACATAAATTTTCTCCCTGGATTCACTGGTGGTGATAGAGAGAGAGTTGACTATCACATGAGAAACTTCTGGAATTTCTTCCTATCCTACCCGGTCGATGATTATGCTAAATACGTGGTCATGAAAATTTTCTTTCCCATGCTTTGTCACAATGCCAAAGAATGGTATGATAACGTCCCCGATGTCAGCATCACGACTATGGAGCAATTCAAGGAAACCTTTCTCGAAAGATGGGGTATCTGGCTAGAAGACATCCCAGTAGTATTAGAAGAACTCAAGCATATAAAGCAAGATGAGGATGAATCTATTCGAGACTTCCAGGATATATTTGAGAACATGCTATATCAAATTCCTGAAATTCATCATCCCAAGGAGAGATACCTGGTCCATCTCTTTACTCATGCTCTTTTGGGGTATCTAAGTTTTCCTCTTAATGAAATAACCCCAAGGACGCTTGATGAACCTTACAACATGGCTGCAATAATCGAAGAGAAGGTCTCCTTGTTTCAGATAAGATTCCTATTTACCTCAAGTACTCTCAATGGGGAGAGTTTGTTTACCTATGAGAGCTTCATCATTGATCTCCAAGAAGAAGGGGAACAAACCACAGATCAACAAGGGATTGTTGAAGACACAGATGAGGAGCATGAAACCACTAATGAAGTATCAACATGCCCTCTCCCTCTTGATGAAGCGATCCACAAGCCTTCTCCACCTGTACAACAACAAGACGATAAAGTTATTTTCTTTCCTTTTCAGGATTTTGATGATACCTTGTTTCATGATTCAGAGAATGATGGAGAAATAGAATTCCTGAATAAAGAGCATCTTCCTTGCTATGTGACCAAATATTAAGGGGAAACTCATGAGGATAAGATAGTAATGCATGTTAAAAATACCCAAGTCCTCGAAACTCCTGCACTAGAAGAAAAAGTAAGTTACCCTCCTCTCCAAGATTTCGATGATTACCTACTTTGTGATTTGAGAAAAGAAGAGGAAAGGGGTGAGCCCTTGAATGTTTTGAAACCTCCATGTTATGATACTGATACCGAGATAGTTGATTTTGATGAGTTCATACATGTTGGGAGACATAGGTGGGATGAATTTGGTTATGATATGGATCCCATATATGACATAAGGAGTCATCTCCAAGTGTTTCCTTTGCAATTATCACAACAAGCTCTTGACCAGTGGCAACAAGGAGATGAGATTTTTACCTATTCTCCCCAAACACCCAAGGTTGACCAAGTATAGTATTTTCCTGATGATTCTCGGTCTTACCTTGAGGCTTTTGATGAATTCTCCTATGAGAACTTATATTTACCCTATAAGAATGACTATCAACCACCACTACGCTTGGATTTTGATAGGAGTAAGAATATTGTTTGCTTAAAGAAGGATTCTCATGATCCTTTTCCCCAGCTACTTGTTATTACTTTGCCTTGTTGTTTCATTAAAGGTATGGTTGGGAAGTATATCTTTTACATTGAGTTTCCTCTGAGGAAAACCCTAGAATGCAAGGGTTGTTTAAAAACTATGAGTTCAAGTCTATCTTCTCAGTGCTTCAACCTTCCCTTGAGAGTTTTCCAATCCCCTGCTAGATATTTGTGGATCCCTTCCGGAGCTCCAAAATGCAAAGACGTCCTAGGTAGCCAGTTTACGAACCCTCAGAGTCAGTGTTCTGAACCCTGGACTTTTCATGACCCCTTTTGGAGGTGGATTGAGTGCTTTCCTCAGATATGGACTTGGCAAGATTTTATCCCTCCCACCCACCTCCATGAGTTAGACTTTATGATTTCCGATGATATGATACATGCTCTAACCCATGTCACTTTTGTGCTTGATTTGTCACTTTTCTAGTTTAGGATGAAGCACAAAGGCATGTATTGTGGGACATTGCTAGATTGGCTTCACTGGTTCTTTGACTACACCCAACATCCAACAAACAGGTAAGTACAGGTAAGTAGTTTACTTTCACATTTACATCTATTGATTGTTTTATTTTAGTCTCTCTCTCTCTCTCTATATATATCTATATGTATGCTGGGGTGGAATTACCACCCAAAATTTTGTTACTAATGCTTCTTTCGAGATCAAGCAGGTATGGAGGTTATGTCAGATATGTTGAGGTTTTCATGTGCTCTATGGTGAGCACATGTCCCTGAGTTGGAGCTAGATGTTATCCCCACTTTTCAGGGATAACTAGGAGATCATGTCTTGAGGCCCACAGGTCCTAGACATGGAGTACCGAGAGAAATATTGACCTGTGCATGGCCCTAGAGGGACCACCTTTTCTTCTTCCATCGTCTTTGTCTTGTCAGCAACAACAACATCCATCACCATCATTTTGGTCCTGTATCAAAAGAGGTTCTTTCTTCATGAGGTAATTAGTCTAGGTATCATGGTATGTGTCACATTTAATCGTTAAAACTTTTAAATGTATGCATCTGATTCCTTTTATTTCTAACAACTACTTGGATCTTACATTTTCCCACTTGACCATGTTTGGGGGGATTGAAAGGGTTCCCTAGCAAGCATGTATTTATAAGTTTTGGTTTTTCATTTGGAGGATTTCTGAAAAGCCATTTTCCGCTCCCCTCATAGCACCACTTATTCATCTTACTTTCCACTCACTTATCCCATTCCCCTTGTCCGGGCATTAGGTTGACCTATTTTCAGGACTGCACCTTACCTTGTGGGAAGAAGGGCATAAAGGCCTAGAAGGTAAAAGAACGTTGGTAAAAGATAAAAGCCTAAGAATAAAACCTCGAGATGATTTGCCTAGGGATCCCCAAGAAAGGAATAAAAGGCTTCTCAAAAAGAAACAAGAGGGACCCGGAAAAATAATAAAACAAGATCAAGTTAGAGGATAGGGGGTCTCATCATGAGCCAGCCTATTAGGACCATGGGTACTTACCAGTATGGCATTGCCACCAGCTAGTTACCACGCGAGGGCAGTGAATCTTGGTTGCATGGCCAAGGGAAAGGGGGTCTCATCATGAGCCAGCCTTCTCATCCCTGTAAAAGTACTTGTGGGTAACACTGTCAGCTCTGGTCACCATGCCAAGGCAATGTCCCCTGATTAGCTCTTGAATAAAAAAGAAAAAAAGAATAAAGGCAATAATGGGCTTGGAAAAACTGCATCCATGAGAGGTACAACTTTCCTTCTACAAAGGCACCCACAAGTAACACCTTTGCATCCTTGGACTTCACTGCACCCACATGCTTGGAAATCCCCTCACCACATCAACCACTTACATGGCTTGGATTAGGTCTTTTCAGGAACTTTCCTTTTCATGTGGACACTAGCCCAATAAAATGCCTTGTCCTCTTCTCCAAACTTGTATTGCAGGTTTATGTAACATCTTTTAGCTGTTGACTGATGTATTAGGGATTTTTGTGCATATGTTTAATAATATTGATGATGAGATGTGATTGACATTGCTATGATCCTTGTGACTAATGAGCCCATGGAGGGCGTAGCCTTTGATGTGCAGGACTATGCTCGACGAACAGGTACCATTTGGACTGGTACACATGGGGAGATGATCGGTTTGGACCTCCATGGGGCTGAAGATCCCACTATATGGATGTTGAGACCCCATCAGGGGGCAAAGACAGGGCATAGGTCTATCATATACTTTGCACCAGAGAAGAAGAGGAATTTCCACCAGAGGCACCTCGACCTAGCTAGACCTAGGGGGATTGACCCATTTTCAATGGGACGTTGGCTCTAGATGGCCTAGGAAGTCACCAAGAGGCTTATGACATCATCATGAGCATGTTGGAAGATGGACAGGGTAGTTGGCATGTGTGGCATCTTGGAGAAGCCCAAAAAGGGCTAACGTCTTGCTTTAAGAGGTTGCACTTGCCCTAATAGGGGCTAACGTCACCCTAGAAAGGGGTGATGTCTTACCTTTTTCTTGATTATGGTTTCAGATTGAAAATTTAATGTAAAATAATATGATTTGATAGTTTTTCCTTGTCAACCTTTTTACCTGACCTAAAATGTAAAATTAGGTCAAGGTTTTGTATAAATGGGAGATTTTCACTCTCATTTTAGGATCATGACTCATTCACTCCATAAGGAGGTCTAAAATTTGCACCCTATATTGATTATTTGGCTGATTAAGTGAGGCACACTTGTTGAAGGAAGACATTTTTGGCATTCTATGGTGTTTCTCTTGAAGGAATGTGTTACATCTAGGGTTTGCATGGTTATTTCTTGGTGAATTATAAGTATTTTTTTGCAAAACTTCTTGATTGAATGGTTGTAGTTTAATTTCTTGGATATGTTTATGAATATTGTTGAATCAAAACCCTAGGGGAAAATCACACAAGTAGGTCATTGTCTCATGTCCCCTAATAGAGAAATCTTTAGCCATTGTTGAGGAAAGAAGGAGCCTAGCCATAACTACACTCCTATTTCTTTTTCCTCTTTGCTAGCTGTACTATTTTGAAGCAAAGAAGAGTGAGACATCCTTGGCCTAGGCTTACTACACTAGGACATACTCTTTCTAGGGTTTTATGAAAGGCCTTGCTGTAGCAACAACTTATCTCATCAAACCCTCTTGTTTTGGTTATATACATTATTCTTAATCTAGCCATTTTGTTGGGAAGGAGGAGAGAGCACGAGGCCTTGTTGTAGCAACACTAGAGTGGGCATCTCTCCCCTAGGGTTTTGATTTTGAGGCCTTGCTTTAGCAACACCTCAAAAATATTCCCTCTAGTCCTTAAAATCTTTTCCTCCTTCAACTCTTGCATCCTTCACTTTTGACTCCATTAAACCCTAAGGCATTGATCTAAAGTCCTCTAACGTTGAAGTGAAACATTGATCACAACACTCTCAAAACTCTTTGAATTTCAATCCCTAACTACTCTAACCCTAGTTGCTGACATCATCATTAGTTATTTCATCTTTAAAGCAACAACATTTGGTTTTAAGAGCAATTGAATGATGGTTTAAGCATTAATTGAATATGGTGTTGATTGGTTACATTAAATGCTACATTGTTCTAATATTTATTGGTGAAGTGTTATAAATTTTCAGTGCTATTGATAAAGATTGACTTCATCAACATTTATTGCCATATTTCTTATATACTTATCAGATAGTCTTATGAAGTACTAACCGATTAAATAACTTGCACATATCAGTTTGTTGTTGCTTTGTTCTAGGCATGTACACTTCTTTGGGGGTTTTATTTCATTATTGGCCTTTGGCCAGACTATATATTTGGGTGGTGACTTGTGAAGGGGGAAACCTTACCTTGGTCTTATTATCCTTTTTCCTCTTTAGAACCCCAGGTCACCGGGGATGTCTCCCCTGGGCCTAACTTCCCTAAAGAGAAATAACCATCCCATTGTGGTGACATTGGGTGGGATTGGTTCCTATTACACCAGTTTTTCCTTCTATCTTATAGCCTTTACCCTAGCTACAAATTGTGTGATAACACAACCTCTGCAACAACAAATCGTTGTTGGTTGACATTCCTGGAACGAATTTTTCCCAAGCTCAATTCACGAATTGATAATTTTAATAAACTAATCTCTCTCCATCTATCATGGCTTCTCTGTAACTTCAGATTCGACCAATTTTAGGTTTGAGTTTTCTAGAATAAATATTAAATTAAGAATATCTCACCACTTGTCCAAATTTCTCAATTTTCCCATGAATTTAATCAACATAAATTGGGGCTTTTTCCCACTTCCACACAATTGCTTCTAATTTCTACCATGGACACCATGTAAATTGAAATTTGGCCACTTATAAATCAGTTCTCTATGAAACTTTACTTCAACTCAACTTGTTCGGCCCATCCAGACTCAGTGTTGAAAACTGGAGCTTTGATACCATATTGTAACATCCACAACATCCAACTGTGCTATGCCACATAAAAAATTTCGAACTGTATACAAATTAAAGCATATACACCCATAAAATCTTGCAAAAATTTATATATAAAACTTAAAAAATATAGAAACTCTTCAAATGCATAGAATCATATAGAATAATAATAAAAATACACATGCAACACACACAAGAAAAAACCCATAAAAATAAACGCATAAATGATAATGCAACATGTAATTTAACACACAATGGACACTTATCTTGGTAAAATATCACCAACTACGTGCAGACCTTCCACGAACCTCCCAGCCTTATACCATGCTGCTCATCACTCTCAACAGTGGGTCACCCTCGAGCTAGGACTAAACTCCACCCAAGTAAAGGGATTCCTAACCAGGATGATGTATCTCAAACAATAGGAAAAAAACTCTGTCACATGTGCCAACTCAAACTAACAGCCTACAATCCCTCATTCCCCACATGCCTGTCCCACCCTAGGAAGTGTGCCCCTTCTCTTCTAAACAGCCCTTTGGTTTCCCCACTTCCTTTCCGAGCTTCAACAACATGCCAGAATGGAAGTCTCAGAGCCCTGTAGGTGCATTTTAGCACCTTTGGGAAATTAATTCCCAAGAATTCTCTCACCTAGAGAGAAATTGCTCACGGGCCTAACAACCCACATCTTCAAGATCCCACAGGCCTGAAAACCCATTTTTCTAGTCCATATCCTAATCTAACCAGGTACAAATACATGTATGGGTACATGTACATGAAGGTACAAAGGACAAATCCATGAGTGAGTGAATGTTGATGGAATGAATGGGTAAATGAACTAAGTCCAAACTATATGTATGCATGTTCTCAACTTGACACTTGTCATGTTGAGAGTTACTTTGCCCCACTTGTCCCCATCTTTAGAATTTAGGATAAAATAATTATCCATACTTTATACTTTATAACATTCCTTTTTGGCTTAATCTACCTAGCTTATCCCCTTATCCTTAACTTTTAGCCCCCCTTTCCCTAACTAGTGGAGTTTAGTCCCCCATACTCTTTTATCGTGGTTGACCTACACACAATGATGTATTATATTAATGATAATACATATACACAAATAGGCTCACTGGCCTTTAGCATCCAGGCTCTCCAACCTAATTCAACACATAATCCTTCTAGCTTATAATAACTAGATCACTAGCCTATAAAACACAACATATACACAAAGGTTCTATAGACTCAAAATCACACGCACTTAAGTTTGTTGCGCATGGTATCCTAGAATGTGCACACTTCATCATTTTAGTGCACAATACATGTGCACACTATACCATGGAAGGTGCATGCAAAATATGATATCAAATAACTCACCAACTTAAGTACATTTGTATTTACATTTACAGTTGGGGTTCAACCTAGGGGTATTACAATTATGTGTCATCTTGCATTTCACCAAGCATTTGTTATCTAAACCCTAGTTTAGGTTTGCATTTTCATCCCCCTTTCATTTAATGATTACTTGTTTTAAGGGTTGTTATATTTTTCCTATTGTAACTTAGTTAATATCATATATGGGCTTGGCGAGGCATGGCATGAAAATGGGTGGGTTGAAATGGAAATGGCATGGAAATGTGATGTAATGGCATGGAATGACAATGCATGGAATGACTTGGAAAGGCATGGAAATGGCATGGAATAGAAAGGCACGAAAATGACATGGAAAGTGAAGGAAAGGAAAGACACAACATGGAAAGGAAAGTCATGGAATGGCATGGAAAGGCAAGGTATGGATTGGAAAGTCAGAGCAAGGTCTAGGTCATTATTTCAAGTTTTTTGGATGGTTATTTCTTAAATGTATTAAATAATTTTTTTATCAAAGTGGTGGTATTACATGCTATCTTGTATTCTTCTTGAATTAATCTTGTCTTGAAATCCTCAATTTTTTGGTTATATTAGGACTTATCCACGATTTCCATCCTTGTTAGCTTCATGTCTAGGGTTTAGTTGTCATATTTCACCCTTAGAATACACCTTGACACTTTTCATTATATTTCTGTCATATTTTTCATCCCTTTAGGGATTGATGTCTTGAATATTCTAGGGCTGTTATGTGTCATCTTACATATCAGCAAGCATTTCGTATCTAGACCCTAGTTTAGGCTTGCATTTTCACCCCCCTTTCATTTAATGATTACTTTTTTAAGGGTTGTTATATTTGTACTGTTGTAACTTATTTAATATCATTTATTGGCTTGGAGAGGCATGGAAATGGGATGCAATGGGATTAAATGGAAATGGCATGACAATGGGATGCAGTGGAATGGAAATGAAAAAACATGGCAATGACAAGGCATGTCATGGAAATGTCATGGAAATGGCATGTCATGGCATCGCTTGGAAAGGCATGGAAATGGAGATGGCATGGCATGGAAAGACATGGAAATGGATTGGAAATGGCATGGCATGGTATGTCATGGAAAGGCAAGGCATGGCATGTTAAGAACCAAATATAAAAATAGAATAAAAACCTCAGAATAAGTACTCAGTGCCTTGACAAAGAGAGAAATTCAGATAATAAGCCTCTTCAAGGGAGAAACCTCCTTATACATCATATGAACTCACAATTACCATATGATTCCAAATGAAAAGGTCTCTTTGGTATATATAGGAGACTAAGAGTTACAATTACAGCTAATGGACCCAAGCCAACATAAATAAAATAACAATACTAATGTAATATTCCCCAATTAATGGGTAATGTGCCATGAATTAGGGCTTAAAATTCCCCTCCCCTTCAGACAAGTGTTTCCCTCAACACTTGAGTAGTTTTGCATGCTTCTGTATAAAAGACTCATATTCCCACGTGGAATCTTCAACAGGTAGTTTCTTCCACTTAATGAGATACCCTGAAATTAATCTATTCCTAATCTATTCCTCAGTTGGTGAATTCTTTTGTTAGTGATATCTTCGGGATCCAATATGATTTTTCCTTCCTCGTGAAGTTCTAGAAATATAGTTTGAACTGGGATCTTGTCACCTATAACCTTACTTAAGCACAAAACATGGAAAATAGGGTGTACTCGCGAAGATGTAGGAAACTCCAATTTGTGTGCCATAGTACCAATCTTTTGCAACACCTTATAAGGGCCATAGTACTCCAGTGATAATTTATTATCCTTATTAGCTTGATTGAGGGACATATATTTGTATGGTTGTAGTCTTAAAAATACCCAATCCCCTACTTCAAAACTTCTTTCACTACAATGTTGATCTTCTTGTTGTTTCATGTGATTTTCTGCCATGGTCATGTTGTCCTTTAAGCGTTGGAGAACTTGTTGTTGATGCTCGATGTGATATTCCACTACTTGAACCTTAGATTTTATTTTAGATAAGAAGTTATGGATGGTGGGTGATATCCATAAAGCGCCATAAATGGTGTCATTTTTGTTGCAGTATGAAAGGAAGTGTTATACCACCATTCTTCCAAGGATAACCACTTGAACCATTGTGTTTGTTTATCAAAGACAAAGAAACGAAGGTATCCTTCCAGACATTTTTTCACTATCTCATTTTTTCCATCATATTGAGGATGATAAGATGAGCTATGAGCCAATTGAGTACCCAAACAAGAAAATAGTTATGTCCAAAAATTTCCAGTGAAGATGGAATATTTGTCACTTACAATAATATTTGGGATTCCATGTAGCTTTTGAATTGTTTCCATGAATGTGGTAGCAACTATACTAG